>MU872251.1:8583-18944 GCA_036418205.1 Ostertagia ostertagi | reverse complement strand
CGTTTGGCCGGCTACGTACCAGGCGACGCAATGAGAGAATCGGGTTAAAGCGCGCGATTTCGGAGAGTGGAGACAAATCGATCGATGGAATAGGATGGAGTAGAAGTGTAAGATGTGAATGCAACGAAGCAGAAGGCCAGAAAGAGCTTCTAGTGAATGCACTCCAAGAACCAAGTTTGAGCATCCCCGTCGCCAGCATTCGTGAAAGACGTCCGTGGGCAATTCGAACGCGTAGCAGCCTTTTCGAGTTTTCGAATTTCTAATCAAAACGAAAGCAATACTTCAGTTCTTTTCACTATTATCGTGGATAATGAGTCTCAAGCCAGTGATTTATGGCTGAAATAGAATCATGATTTTTCCGCGCAAGATTCCTTTAACTTCGTCAAATTTATGTTGCTCGGTGTCATCCTGAAGGAGACGTATCCTTTCGTGCTACGTACACACCAGTGAAGTTGCGCACATCATCAACTCGCTCAGATGATTGATGGCCAAGATCACAGCAGTATCCTGTTCGGTTCGAGTGCTCTACTCTAATACGAACTTGAGACTGCCCAAATGAATTTCGCTCTCAGAATCATAACTTCTTCTAGAAAATCATTTGTACCATGAGTGCACCAATCCCCATTCCACCCCACCACGTCCACTATTTGGCTGTACTCTTTGAGCCCTTCCCCTACACCGAAATATTGAAGACTAATCATAACTTTGTTTGCGGTAGTAATAGCACCGTAACCAACAAATGAGTCGTACTATTTACCGCTGTGGAATGTTGGCCACTGGGAATTAGTCCAAAACTTTCCATCAGAAAACGCAGAAACTTATGGAATACCCTAACATTCAGACATACTAATGATATGATACAAATAAATGCTCAGATATTTAAGAAAATATTTAGGAAAACCTTGGAAGCGAAACTACTGTGATCGTCATTTCGGATGGCAAAACGTCCGATTGCAATCAGCCTTTGACTGCCGAAAACGAGTTCATCATTGCAGAAGAAGTGTCGTATTTCGGATGGCAAATCCGAATTGCAATCAACCTATTGGCTTGCGAAAACGAGGTTCTCATTGCAGAAGAGTAAGTTCTCTTGTTATAAAATCATTGATTCTAGAAAGAAATCGGTTACACCATGCTCAACTCAGAAGCTGGTTGAGCACGGTGTGACTTGATTGAAGTCGAGGTACACTTCTCCCGTTTGTAGCTGAAGCTCATGAACTCAATTGCATACTGTCCTCCGCGTTCGCATTTTTGGCAAAAAATTTACGGATCAGCCGGTTCAAGGGGATCAGACAATTTCAACCACAACTTTCAGCTCAGAGGGGTCTCATGCGTACTCCCCATCACACCCTCGAAATCGTATTGGTCTGATCTGTGGCCAATTTCTAACACCTGCAAAGCTAGTTTTTGTTTCACGCTTCATCCGCTTAAGTTTATCGTTGTACCGTAAAAAAATGATCCGTCAAAATACGACATTTCTCTGATTACGACCACTTCGCATGATACGAATCAATTTCCATGAATGAATACGACCCTGGGTTACTATTGCCATTAAAGAAGGTTATCAGTGGTCCACCTTAACATGCCATGCCCTGAGCATTTTTACGCGAAACGCGGACTCGCTGTTGAACAGTGGTGACTCTGATATGGAGCACTCCAAACTTACTAGTTTATTCTCTACATTGGATCAAAAAGGTGGTTCGGGGGGGTGAGAATACGATCTGTCCTTTATGCTAACCAGATTAGTCCCCCGTCAACCGCCGGGACCTTCCTTTCCTGCGCAAGCTTTCTATCCTCCGCTATGGTCCCTTCCTCCTGTGACACCAACACCTCCTGGAAGTGACGCGTATGCAACACAATGGTGTTTCAAACAGTAGAAGGGACACAATCATGATATGACGGTAGATTTTTCGCTTCCCTTCCTCATCCTCCCTTCCTCTCTCCACTGCCCTCCAGCTGCCACTGCAGCACCATGTGGAATGAACGGAAGTGTGCTAAGCAGGTGTTTATATAGCCCTGAGTGTTATCACAACTATCCTGCTACAAAACATTGATATCTCAAATCCTGTAAGCTACCCGATTTGTTAGCGGTTTGTTTATCCCATGAGCTTCCTTCTCACTCACTTCATTTTGCGGACGGACACACATACATACATACATACATACATACATACATACACACACATACAGACATACAAACCGACACACAAAGTTAGCGCTTTATAATAAGGATTATTATGATAAAGTTTGCTGCCATTGGTTAATGAGGAGAAGCACTCATGTTTTCATATACCAAACTAGGTACAAGTTGTTTGCTAATTTCGGTCAAGCAAGTAGCATGTACCTGTCGTACTTATCTCTATTCTGAACAATACAAAAAACAGAAATGTCCAGCGAATGGCGAGCTCACGGCAGTTGGGCGTGTAATATAGTAGCATGCTGGGAACAACGCAGTTCCAGTATGGGAATGACAAAAAAATGTGGCTTGGGATGGAGGAGATATTGTGGAAAGTAACGGATGTCGACGTGAAGCGTTACTATGTCGTTATGTTTAATGGAAGGTAAAATTAATTATTCGACTTGGGCACAACGCTGCGGACGAGTTGTGAAGTCGAGGCTTCAGGTTATGTGGCGTATTTAATTTTTCGCTTGCATTTTTTGATTGTGAAGGAATTCCTTGGAAAGAAAATGCCACCGTATAGCATACATTATACGAATGTAACGATTTCCGCTCAATGAAGAATGCCGAGCGTGAGCAAAATCACAGAATTCAAAGAAACCCAGAATACCTAGAAGAAAACCGTCGAGGCATTCCCAAAAACAACCTGTAGAGATTTGCGAGCATTCTGCAGGCGTTTCAGACCCTAATACTTCATAAGTCGAAAGGATTCTCCACAAGCTCCATAAGCACGCGCACCCTCATTAGAAATCAATAGAGTCAAAACCATAATAGTTCGAGGCTCCCACAATCAACTCATGGGCTGAGTACTCAGTTTTTCTGCCTTTCTGTTTCGCATGTCGAAATCAAGAATGACTGACCTCATGTTACAGTGGCGCTCAAAAGTCTTCGGTGGAACTGTGAGCAGCAAGTCAGACTTCTTGAATGGCCAAGCCAATCCCCCGATCTAAATCCCATAGAGCACATGTGGGAAGAGCTCAAAAGACGTTGTTCCGGCAAATATAGCAAAAACAAAGAAGAAAAGTTCGCTGAACTAGTGAAAGAGTGGTACGCCATGCCAATGTCTACCATCCAAAAAATTATCGGTTCGATGCCTTCGCGCTGCGCCGCTGCCATCAGTAGTCGAGGTTTTCCTACAAAATATTGATGCTTGTAGTATATTGCATTTTGTTATCTCGAATAAAATGGTTTTTCCTAAGCCTATGCTATCCGTGTTCCGCACTGATCTTGAGTTTGATCTCACTAATGTACCCGTGAACTAAAGCGCATTGCGGCCAAATAGCCGCAATTATTCACAATAAGTCATTGATCAACATACTGCAGTTTCGGTGGATTTCATGCAGTAGGAAAAAAGTTACGCTTGAAAGAGCATTCCACGAAGACTTTTGAGCGCCACTGTAAGCTCGTTTGCGCGTCTATGCGAATGAGCATGGAATACTGTAAGAATGTGATTTTTACGCCTAACTTGTTTGTTTCACTTTAGCAACGTAATTGAATAGGAACGATAGGCGTTGTCACGAAATTCACAGAAGTACTGGCAGTTTGTTAGTGTTTTAAGTATGATATAGAGGTGGGGCAGAGATATAATTTGGCGGGGGGAAGAAAACTTGATAAAAAGTGAAAGGACGTATAGGGAGCATTAAGAACAAAGTGTTCACGATGCATGAGCACGACGGAGCGTGAGTAATGAGGCTTAGTTTCACAATGTGTAGGAGGTGGCGACGGGAGCGTCTTGGTGGGGGAACCCAAGTGATAACGGGGATAAGATGGGAAGAGCGATATACGCGGGATTACATAATATCATATAGCAGGCGCCCCAGCATCTGTGAGGCATTTGTTCCAAGTCTTTTGTGGGAGACCAAGAAGTGATGTAGAGGATAGGACGGCAACATCTTTGGTGGGGACCCGAAGTGATAACGGCTGATAAGATGCGATAAGAGGCGCCAATACGTCAAAACCATAGAGGCGCCAGCATCAGTGAGGCATTGGTTCCAAGTCTTTTGTGGGAGACCAAGAAGTGATGTAGAGGATAAGACGGCAACATCCTTGGAGGGGACCCGAAGTGATAACGGCTGATAAGATGCGATAAGAGGCGCCCAATACGCTCCTGTATACACTGCGTCCCATAATTATAACTCCACCCAAGAATTTCCCAAAATCTCACAAATTTAGATGTTTTAGAAAAAGACTCCAATGTGGCAGTGTGGTAAATACAGGTACGAAATCGCCTGTAAATCAACTTCCAACTTGAAATCCCAGGAATTTTTTCTGGTAATTTTTGTTCAAAAGGCCACTTAGCCGACGTCCCAAAATTATAACTCCACCTCATGTTTTTCTATTATTTTTCACTTCCGTTTCGCCAAACTTTTTTATGTGCTAACATCCTACTTCTCAAGGGGACAGTATGATAGAAAATGCTGTCTGACTTTTTAAAAGGTCAGGTCGTCGCAAAACTACTAATTAGGCAATCGCACAAGATTTTGACCAAATTCACGAGGAGCTCGAAATTTTTTCAGGGATTTTACATGATATGGAGTTGAGAAGAGCTCCAAAGGATCTCCCCTTGCTTTTCGGTAGAAACAAAGGCCGTGTCACAGAAAAACATCCTTTTTTTGAAGCCGTGCTCTGCCATCAAATCTTCTTCGGAACTTAATGGCTCAACGGAACAATGTTTTTTGCTTGCGAATAAGTCCCAAGTTGATTCTCGAGTGGAAAACGTGGAAGGCATCATCTGTGGTAAGAAACCATGGCGGAATTCTTGCTGAGTTTTCCGGAAAGGTGCATCCGAGCCGACTGTAGTAAGGTTCGCTCTTACTTGCGATTCATTACTGATTGTCTGTCTTTCTCTTCGGCATTTTCTTTCTCCTGGTAGTGCTTCGCGAAGAGAAAAGCTACTAAGGATGAGAAAAGCACGAAAAGAAAAACAAACAAATGCTAAAACATATCGAGCAAAAGCGAACCTTACTCCAGTCGGCTCCGTTGCATCTTTCTGTGAAAATGGGCTCAATTTTCGCCATGGTTTCTTGCCACAGATGATGCCTTCCACGTTTTCCACTCGAGAATCAACTTGGGACTTTTCGCAAGCAAAAAACATTGTTCCGTTGAGCCATTAAGTTCCGAAGAAGATTTGATGGCAGAGCACGGCTTCATAAAAAAGGATGTTTCTTCTGTGACACGGCCTTTGTTTCTACCGAAAAGCAAGGGGAGATCCTTTGGAGCTCTTCTCAACTCCATATCATGTAAAATCCCTGAAAAATTCTCGAGCTCCTCGTGAATTTGGTCAAAATCTTGTGCGATTGCCTAATTAGTAGTTTTTGCGACGACCTGACCTTTTAAAAAGTCAGACAGCATTTTCTATCATACTGTCCCCTTGAGAAGTAGGATGTTAGCACAATAAAAAAGTTTGGCGAAACGGAAGTGAAAAATAATAGAAAAACATGAGGTGGAGTTATAATTTTGGGACGTTGGCCAAGTGGCCTTTTGAACAAAAATTATTAGAAAAAATTCCTGGGATCTCAAGTTGGAAGATGATGCTTATAAGGAATTTCGTATTTGTATTTGACACACTGCCACATTAGAGACTTTTTCTAAAACATCTAAATTTGTGAGATTTTGGGAAATTCTTGGGTGGAGTTATAATTATGGGACGCAGTGTATATCTATAGCAGGCGGCGGGGCTTTTTGCGTGGTCCGGGGTTTACGCCCCGGCTGTGCGAGCGGCGATCCGGGACGCTTCGTGCGCTTTTGCCGTGGAATTCAACACGTCGAAGCGGGGGCAGATCGTGGATGAAGTTCACAAGGTTTTGCGATTCGACATACTACATTCCAACGCGTGGAATTTTGAGGACAGCGGTGGGGGATAAGGAGCATCAGTAAGTAGAGATTACGAAGGAACTAACATGGTGTTGTTCAGGACGTCATCGTGTCGGGGGGGGGGGTCTTCAAGTGAGGCAGCCATTCACTGTGCTCGGGTCTGAGCCTTAGGGAGGAGAAGGGGAAGTAAGAAGGCAGTTCGAGTTTTTCTGATTCTCTCGTTAGTTCATAGATGTCCACTATCGAGCCGCTGTTTTCGATGTTCACCTGGAACGTGAGGTGACGAGTTACATTGGTTGAGCCCTGAAAAAACAAATTTGGTGAATCATGATTTACAAAATGTCTTTTAGTCGCTTGGATGAATAGAATGAAAACGACACAGGTGTCTGAGGTCTTCATCATTATACTCGCTCTGGAACAGCTTGTACGAACGTAGCATTCAAAGGGAAAAGTTTTCTCAAGCCGCAGAACCGTACGGAGTTTACCCGCAATCCGCACCCGCTTTGACGTGTTGAATTCCACTGCAAAAGCGCGCGAAACGTCCGGATCGCCGCGCAGGTTGCCGCGCGATATGCCGCGTGAAACCCCGGACGCACCAAAGTCCGCACCAGGGCAGGCAGCCAAGCAACAGTGAGGCGTTAGGTTCAGAAGTGCACTGGAGAGGGGTAAACAGAAGTGTTTAAGGGCTGATTAAAGGGGACGAAATAACGAAAGGCTAAAAGAGATAGAGGTCAACTCAAAGCCAGACTGAGAGAAAGCGGATGTTTTCAATGCATTGCATTTGCGGTTGTTTTCGGTCAGCCCGAAATACCTTGGCCAGTGCTCTCCCAGAATTCTTAGTATATATGGGAAGATATATTGTGTTCAGAGAAATTACGATTACGAGTAAGGGGTGTGTTCTATTACAAAGACAGTAATATACGAGCTGCTAAACCGTGGACTGACATGCATGATTGCGGTGCATGGTGCTTGTCCACAGGCACCACTTTAACTCCGCACCCCACTGCGCGTATCAAACGATGAGCTTCTGCAAAGATGGCCAACCTATGGATCGGTCAGCTAGCGCATTTTATGAAGCAACTCATTGCTTAGCGAAGAACCTAACGCTTTATCGGTATGATGTTTAACATGAACCTATCGGTTTCTAACTGCGCGGTAGGTGCCGGCGGGAAATTGGTAAGTATTAATAAGCAGATTAGTCCCCGATAACCGCCAGGGGACCTTCTTGAATGCGCAAGTTTCGTTCTCCGCTATGGCTCTTCGGGCCTGTGACACAAAACTCATAAGTGAACAGTATGCAACACAATGGTGTTTCATACAGTAGAAGGGACACAATCATGATGTGACGGTAGATTTTTCGCTTCCCTTCCTCATCCTCCCTTCCTCTCTCCACTGCCCTCCAGCTGCCACTGCAGCACCATGTGGAATGAACGGAAGTGTGCTAAGCAGGTGTTTATATAGCCCTAAGAGTGTTATCACAACTATCCTGCTACAAAACATTGATATCTCAAATCCTGTAAGCTACCCGATTTGTTAGCGGTTTGTTTATCCCATGAGCTTCCTTCTCACTCACTTCATTTTGCGGACGGACACACATACATACATACACACATACAGATACACAAACCGACACACAAAGTTAGCGCTTTATAAAATAGAAGGATATATAAATGGAAAACAAAATTCAAAAAGATTGTGAGTAGTTTTTTTTAGTGAAAGTTATATTCCCAAGGTTCGCTGATTACGCGATACAAAGTAACATACAGCGGCTACCACAAGGTAACTCTTGCCCCACAAACACAACGGGCTGGTGTAGTGATACATGATGACCACATGAAACCGACAGCCGTGAAGAACATCGTCTTCATAGTGGATGCTTCAGGATCAGTCAGTAAAGAAGCATGGGATGCGGTACGTCTTAACCTTACGCAGAAACGTTTTCGGTGTGGTTGATGAAGCAGCACGGCGAGAATGGGAAACTTATAAAAAGGTTTTGTTCGCCAAGAACTTAATTTGTTATTCTAGTTTTGCTATGCCATTCGGTAAAATCTGTGGTTACAATACCTAATTCCTTATGCCTAAAACTTCAGCCGCATTCGAGACAACCAACTTTTTGGATTGAAAAATATCCTCTGATAAAATACGTAGATGCTTCTGTGCTGGAGAGTAAATATAGTTATGTTAGCTTGTCTACAAGTAATGAAGAGAGCAAAGAGTTCTGAAACCACGTAGCGCGCTGGTCTTGTGCATTTTGCGCTCTCCCCTACGCTCTCACTGATAGCTTTTTCTCCGATGTCGCTAAATAGGGTAGAATACGGTAATGGTGTTGCGGTCAGTCAAAGAGACTCTCAAAAACGACCGGCGCGCAAGGTGAATGAGGTACTTTACGTAGGTTTAGCGCCTGGCAAGCGATTATCAGCTGGCAGCCCATATGGGCTGCCATCGTCCCAGGAGCACATGCTGTTGGCAGCCCATATGGGCGGCCATCGGCGTGAATGTGTTAAAGAACACACAACCGCTAATGGCTACTGGATTATCCTAAAAACCATACACCCCAAATCTGTAAAAAAGACAAGCAAGACAAGGAGTTTGATGCAGCCCTTTGATTCAAATGTGTGGATACAATATGAAACTCCAAAATACTCACTGCAAAAGACGAAAAAACTTTTTCCAAAAGCTGCAACGATATTGCGAAGGCTTTCGAAATGTTTAAAAGTTTGCTGGCGAGCTTTTGGCACACACCAACGAAAAAAACGACGTGGAAAGTCAGTTAGGTGGCAAGGAATTTCTTCGCTCTTATTACGACCGACATCTCGTCCACCGCACAACCTGAAGCGACTGCTCACGTAATCCAGCCCTTACGAAGGCAAATGTGGGAGGAACGGTTGCAGCTACTGCTGCTGCAGCTAGTGCAGCTACTGCTGTAGAACAAAATACGCCGATTGAAAGGTGCAGCCTATCTAATAGAATTCCAAAGCAAAAATACGCGGGAAGAAACAAGAAGACCCATCGATAGGCGGTTGGGCGAACATCGGAAGACTTTGCAAAACCGTGTTTCATGGCAAGGTCACAGTCTCTCAATATAACAAAGACGAGTTACGTAATTACTTCCATCCACTTATCGCATGACTGTAGTGATCAGCGCTGCGAAATGAATGCAGTTCTGACACGAAAAACAAGAATACGACGTGGATAGTCAGTCAGGTGGCTAGGATTTCGTCGCTCTCATTACGGCTCACATCTCGTCCACCGTTTGACCTGAAGCCCGAGTCAGGAGTGTGGCATCACCCCTCTGGTCGCATTCCTGGAAATATTAGTGATGGAAGGGCCTTCTATGGTCACCTAATACTGACTCGTGGCTTCCAGGATAAGGATATGGGACTAAGGAGTAGTTTCTTCTTCCACGGGACAAGTCAGTTGCGGTAAGGTTTCAGATTTATGAGTTGCGGGTGAGACATGTGCGTCAACACAGTTCAAGTGCACTGGCTAAATGAAGTTTACTATGAAACTTTTCACCATTGTCGGGCTTGACAAAGGCGTTGAGTGCCAGCGTTCGCCAACGACGCTTTTCAAACTTTTGGAAACCCCCTGCAATACTTTGGAACTCTTTTGAAATCTTTCGCGCAAATCTTTTGCAATGAAATATTCAGTCTCATATTGTGGTAACACTTCTTAATCAGCATAAGACTCCGAGACGAAACAACATTGCACCTCTTTGGATTTGTTGCTGAATTCCACAAAATAATCATGGATAGATGTTAAAAATCCCACAAATCAATTTACATAGAAGCGCTGACATTTATGGCACGTCCTAGCTCTGCGCTTTTCCCACTCTTTTAGCAATTTGATGCAGAAATTCATTTTCAGCAAATTCAATTTGTAACCAACGTGATGAAGACACATGAATGGAGTTGAGTCAGTGGGAATTTCTGTCATCGACTGCCCTTCAGATATTCTACTTCCGAAAGATCATTACCGAAGTGGAGAGATAAGGTTGTTGCTTGAATATGCTTGTTTTATCGTTGAACTGTTTGAAATACGCACAAAATACCGTATTTATGCAAAATAGCTAGGAACTGTAGAAGCAGGGTGAGTTACGAGTTGCAAATTCCGCAGAAAGCCGGTTGTAAGGCTCGCGAATACAGCGGAAGGATGAGAGCCTTATCGACTCTTCTGTAAAGATAAGAACAATCAAAAGATCGCTCAGGAAGGTCAGATAAGACCTCTTGAATTTGCAAGACGGTCTGAGGAAGTTCAAAACCCCTCATCATCCCACGATTATTGGTTAAGTGTTGGGAACAGAAAAGAATGAAAAATTTCTATTCTCAGAACGTTCCGGCATACAAACTTTGAGTCTGCCCCTACATTTCAC
>MU872250.1:18483-32165 GCA_036418205.1 Ostertagia ostertagi | reverse complement strand
AAAGCAATACATACAGGGGTGGCCAAAAAAAAGAGACACTTGACTCCACATTTCAGACAGCATTAATCACACTTTGCTAAGAATCAAATCGACTGCCCCCAACTCATTATTGAAGAGCACCTTCTATCTATCTAAACCTTATACGACAGCCTTCTACACCGACGACATCAGAAGATTTTCCCACGGAAATATAGTTCGCGATACGAGCTCAACGAGGTCGTCGAGGTACCATAGACCATTACGATCTCCTGAAATGCAGGTCAAAAGCGGTTTTGCATATTCACAGCCTAAATGTCTCTGGGAAGCTATTCAACAATTAAATCCATTGAAGAAATTGTGTAGCAGCTTCAGGTCGGAGCGATTACGGTAAGCCTCGTTGAGCTCGACGGTGGCGGTAGATGACGTCATATTCTGGAGACGGCGGGGACAGCGAAGGAGGGGCTGCTTCTGCTTACGGGGAACACCTATGGAGTATTACGCCGTAGAAACTTCACTAACATCGGCACTCTGTGCGACGAAAAGTTCGATGAATGCGCCATGAGCAGAGTGGTCTTTTTTTTTGGCCACCCCTGTATATTATATTTGAATTGTGTGAGGATTTCCTGAATAATGCCAGAATGAAAGGTTGTAGCATATAGGATTTGAGCCACAACCTGCCGAAAAAAATGAATCAAATTTCATGGCACATCCGGTAGTTACCACAAAGCAAGGCCAACTTCAATATCACAATTTTTTGCAATCAATAGGCATGTTCACCGTTGGCCCAGGTATGGTGAATGTACGTATTAATGAATGACTTAATGAGCATCATCGCTCCTTAGCTTGAGAAATCAAAACACTAACTCTGGGTACTGCGGCCAACAGCAAATCCCAAATACGCCAACTGCTCCATCGTTTGCGACACATTAATTAGAGTGGTCATGCTGAAAACATAACTATTAACTAAAGTAAACATTTTTCACTGAAAAGTTTGTACGCTTACTTCCAATATGCCATATAGCCGGCATACGTTATCCATCCGCGTGCATTTGTTTCAACAGCCGACAGTATCTGAAACCCACGAAAGACCAAGGATAATGTAAGAAAGTAATAGATAAACTGAACGGCACATTTTCCAAAAGCAAAAGTAATAAAACACAAAAAAAATCCCAATGTAGGTGACGAAAACGGTTGTACTGACCTCTCTGCTGAGTGCTGCTGTTGGACATACACTAAAGAGATTAGCGAGTTCGCACGGTGAAAGACACTGATCTTTGTCCTCGTCATGCTTTTCAAATAGAGCCGACAGAAATTGAATACCTTCAGGAGACAGCTCAGTGGAGCAACCTACTGGAACCTGGAAATAGGACGTTTTCATTAATGGCGTTGTAACTTGTTACAAAGCCATTAATGGGAGTTCTCATATCGTGTAAACTATAAGGTCCGTCAGACCGCGGTATTGCACCTCGAGTATTTTCTTGTGTTGACGATAATCTATTTCTTAATTATGTGGCTCGAGTATCAGCTTGTAAACCAAAATCTATATTTTCTCAAAATGCTGAGTTACCGGCGCAACTTACACCTCAAGTGGGTTCAGACCCACATCTCTGCTTAGCTGGACAATGGGCTATCACTTACACTACTGGCGCACCATGTTGAAATGGTGCGCAATAATGTAACTGGTAACACACAGCGGGAACAGAGAAGGGGTGCAGAAGCCGTCTGTGGCGCGAGTTATGCCGTTTAGCTAGCCAAGATGTAGCAATGCGCTCACCTGGATTCTCGGATAAAGATAATCCTCTCCGAGTTTCAAATTTGACTCATATCCAACTTCTAGCGCAGCACCGGTCCATGTTGTTCTCGTTGCGTCCGTGTCTCTCAATGAAAAGGCAGATTGAGGTTAGAGTAAACCCTTAAATGAATAGCGGTGGTAGAGACAGTAGGCACGCTTTGACATGTGGCGAATTACTACAAGCGGGCGCAGGCAATCAGAAAGTATTAATGTTGCAGACTGCACAACTAACCTGGCAGAGAAAGAGCACCCTCGACGATTCCATCACTGCAGCCATCTGCAACAGCCCTCTTCACATCTTCTATTGCCGCAGATGTCAATGGTATGCCGAAGCAAAGTTTTTGAAACTCGTTGAGTGTCTGCGTCATTTAGGTAACCGTCGTTGTCCCTATCACAGATCTGCAAAATTCCATTCCATATTAATGTCTCTCCGGAGAGTACAGGACTATTTGAAGTTCGGTCATAATGAACACGGGTGCATCGGTTCGAAAACACGTATATCTCTGGGAAGGACTCGAATAGAGTTCCTTCGATTTTCCGTGTATTGTGTGACGTAAGTTGGTCCGGTGGTACAACGGCTTTGTGCATAGAGAATATCTCGCTCACATTTTTCATTGTTTTTGCTGAACACTCCACGCAAGTCTCAACTTCTGGCCACCGTTCCATAATTGGCAATACCTAATAACCAAACTCTCTAATACAAATGAAACGAGTATATACGAACAGCCAGAAGTTCAAAAGTCAATAAAAAAGCATATGCTAGCCAGACTACGTAATGCACACGAGCATCTGGAAAGGCTAACCTTATCCGTGTGATTCGTGGAGCCGTCTGATTTATTACCAACAAGAATCACAGGAATCTCATGTTCAGGACCATATACGTCACGCAATAACGGAAGCCATCTATAAAATCGGATAAGATTCGTCCTTTGAAGACATTTGAGCCGTTTTTAGAGAAAAATAATAATTACTTGTCAGTAACCCGTTTAATCGTATTGTCATCAGATACCGTATAAACGATGCAAACAACATTTGCCTGCTTTAGTTCGGAAGTGATGTATGCTTCGCCTGGAACAGGAGAAAAATGACAGGAAATTAGTGCAAAATTCGGATCCATTCCTACCTTCGTTTCCTAATGAACAATCAACGATGGATGTAGTGACGTTCTCTGGAGTGACATCAGCCGGAATTAGCACCCTAAAAGATTTACATTTTTTTCAGCATACCATACTATTTGGAGAGCCACGATGTGGCTTGTTGATTCTGCTTTTTAGAGTACTTCCACATTGCCAAAGCCGATAACGCGTTGCTCTCAAGAGAACTGCACAAGCTATTACAGCAAAAAAAACTCAGGAGTTACAAGTATAGTCCAAATTTACGACTGCTTGCTGTCGCTAGTAATTTACCCAATAATCATGGTCTTACCTATTTACTACATAACCATTTTTGGTGAACGAGTGAGAGCTTCTCACTCTCAATTTTGGTAGAGTATGAGTAGAAAATTATTCAGGCATTATTTTATACGTTCTCAATAGTGTACCTATGCATGCAATTCATGAGTAGAAAATAAAAGAAAACAACACGAATGTGACTTTCAAACAATACCTGTCTAACTTAGCTGGTACATTTTCTACCCATTCATCTTCAAGGAGACTCATTACCAGCGACGTCTTCCCAACGCCAGGTTCTCCAACTAGGAGGATTCTCACATCGGCTTGCACTTCCTCCGCCATTCACTACTCTCGACGAGAGAAACCTCAAACACATCATTACAAGTTAATAAAAAAACGATATACATCACAAGAGGTAGCTGAAAGGAAATATATCAGTGGATTCACAACACCGACTCGATTGTTCGGCTTCTTTGAGTGTGTGTAAAACCATTTATGCATTCAATACTACATACATTGAACAATAACAACAACAAATAGCGTAACAATATAAATTTCTAGTAATAAGGCTCCCGATTCGCCGAGTAGTTTCTAATTTGCCACTGTGTTTTCTCGCGCTTTCAGCTCTGACTTCTGTTTGGATTCACGTTCTTCCTTTTGTTTGAAATTGCGAGACTCCTTTCGTAGCTCTATCTCAAACAGCTCTTCCTGATAAACCTCCCTGTAACACCACATATCATATGCAGCACAGTCAGCACTATTTGAATATAGCTTACCTAAAGATTGGTATCAGTTTTGGCACCAAAGCTAGATGGTCGAACCGGACGCTCAAATTATCCATGGCTACGCCAACATTACCGCATTTCTCAAGATAAGCTGGAAGCTCGGGAACCTGTAAACGAATTTCGAATGATGAAAGCTTGCCATCAAAAGGGGGCCGAAACTTCAAATAGAAAAGTGGTGATTACAGTCGCTCTAATCAGCGAAAGGCTATAGGACACAAAGTTTCGTTAAAAATACGACGACGGAGTACCAGCAATTTCCGTCAGACAAAAAAAATGTTTAGGAAAACATTTCTCAGTGGATAATAAATGAAGCAGACAACCTAAGAATATAAAAGGAAAAACCAGAACCAGAAGTTAACAATTTTGGTTCACCTCGAAAATTGTGTTGAATAAGAGGCGATTGTGACCTTACAATGTCGAAGCGAGAGATTGAACTGATAGGTGCATAGTTAATAGAATTACATTGAGGAATAAAGTAGTAGACTATAATCAGATTGAAAAGCGCCAGTTACGAAGGAAAAAACATCATGTATCTACTGTACAAGAAAAGTTCTGTAAAGATAGGGGATTCGCACTAAGCTAGCCTAGCGTTCTGGAAGTGCTTCGAAGAAGCGTCACTGGGAGCAGGAGAGAACAGAGAGGGCAAAGTTAGTTGAATGGTTCTTGGAACAAGAAATGAAATTAGCTATCACACCCAAAAAGAAAAGTTTGATAAAATTGGTTTCGAAAGCTGAAATACCATTGAAAGACCACACCTTCGGATATCTTGCACTAAAGTGGGTCAGAATAACATTTCGTGCTTTCATCTTGCGACCGATTTCAACAGCCTGACCCATCGTCGAATGTTTCTTTCTTAGAGCATCGGCCTAAACAGAGATAAGTCATGGAGGCAAAAGGTTAGGACTCCATGAGGCTCCATGATGTACCTCATGCCCATCTTCGAATGTAGCTTCGTGGATGACAGAATCAGCGACCTTGCCTCCTCATACAACAGATCATAAAAAAAATAAAAACATATGTTATGTGTTCGCCGGAAAATACCACACAACGCCCCACTTTCCACACAAACGCGAAAGATGAAACCGTTCGCCATTCTTGTGTGATGCACCTGATACACTTTCAAAATGATTTCGACAACCTCGTGTTCAGTTTTGACCATGGTAGGGAACCTAGTCAAAATCTGGCAAATCAAGCTTTACTGATCGTCACCTGGACAGCTTGATTCTGATACACTATCTGAATTCTCGATCAAAAAAGTGTCGTGGATATTGTCAAACACATTGCGGCAACGCACGACAACCCGGAGCACTCGCCAACGCTCTTTTTGTTGGAGACCAGACTGAAACACGATTCAATTGCAGCTCTACTTAACATGATGTATTTATTACTGGTTCAATTGACCCATTGCGTACAGCGTGATTAAGATGGAGCAGCACGCTAATTCGTCTCAATGTGGCCACATGCTGCGCATGTTTCAATGGTTTTTCATGGTCATTATTTGATTGCATGCTCTAATTTTGCAGAACTATAGAGTTGAATCCAGAAGAACACAACCACATGGGACTGCACCAGTTAAAAAAAGATTTAAGTTATCGGATCCTGCTCATAAACATTTTAGTTTCGACCTTTTTGGTTAACAAGCAGCAGAAAAAAGATCACTCCACTGCGAGCATTTATGGATGCCACCCCTTTTAAGCTAAGAGAATTGCCCAAATAACAAAATAGTCCCTCATGCCGACCCAACACCATAACCTCATTATTTCAATCAATGTAAATCCCAAGTTTGGATTTATAATGCAGACTCCACACAATAACATAATTAGACAAAAATTTTAAAATGTGACAAACTTGCTTGAACAATGGGTACGCGTAGTCCGGGTGATAACATGTAAGAGCATCTTCAAAGCAATCATTACAAGGGTATATAAGGAGCGCAGAGCTTTCCGGTACATAAAACATACACTTAGAACACAGCAGCAGTTGATTCTCAGTATCAACTCCGCACCATTATCTTCTACGAGTGGCGCCAAAGGAAAGCAGCGAGTGCAGCGGCTGACATAATCAACACCACATTTGGTGAAGGCACTGTTCACCGCTCAACGGTTAGCAACTGGTACAAGCGCTTCGCTGCAGGAGATACCTGCCTTGAAGATGACGAGCGCAGTGGACGACCACGAACCATTGATGATGATGAACTGCTACGAGCTGTCACAGCGAACCGGAAGCCACTACGCGTGAGTTAGCCGTGACACTTGGATGCTCCCATGCCACCATCGAGAACTTCCTTCAAAGGCACGGTTATCGAAAAGTGCTGTCAAGATGGATCCCCCACCGACTGACCGACGCCCAGAAGCAGGTGCGTGTCAACATCTGTGAATCACTGCTTTTTCAGCCGAATCGTAGGGACTTTCTTGCGGATCTGGTAACTGGTGACGAAAGTTGGATAATGTACGATAACAACAAACGGACTGCCGTTTGGCTCCCTCGCGGCGCTGAGCCACCAACTCAGGCAAAGCCGAACACTCGCCAGCGCAAACATCTTCTCTCAGTATGGTGGGATATGAAAGGACCGGTCTACTACGAGCTACTGCACGCAGGCAAGACTGTCACAGCTGCTGTCTACATCGATCAGCTCCAGCATCTGGCCGATGCTCTTCGTGAAAAACGCCCAAGACGATCGACAGTGTACCTGCAGCACGACAACGCGCGTCCACACGTAGCGTCGGAGACTCGTAGAAAATTGCTGAACTTGGCTGGCACCCGGTTGCTCACCCGCCGTACTCCCGGACCTTGCGCCCTCCGATTACCACTTGTTCCGGCCACTTAAGCACCACCTGCGAGGAAGAGAGTTCAAACTTATGATGATCTGAAAATGGCAGTGAATGACTTTTTTGAGTCACAGTCTCCTGACTTCTGGGCAAAAGGCATCAGTGACTTACCCAAAAGATGGGAGAAGGTAATTGATATTTGTGGAGAATATATCGTTGATATGTGAAGTGTTTGACAAATTTTATAGTTTTATAAATAAAGTAGTTTTTCTGTCGAAGAACTTTTTTGCCAGCCTAATATAAACGCTGAATCCATAGAACGTTCAAATGTGCTTCAGTTTAGGGGAGTTTTTCGGTTCGAGAAAATGTCATTTCTTCATCCCTCAATTTCTTTTAATTGTCATAAGAATATAGTTTAAAAAAAGGTAGCAAAAACGAAGAAATCCTACACGGTAGGCAAGATAAACATTATAGCGAAACAACTACGCCAAAAAAGACCTCCACTGAAGCAAACGTAATTAAAAAGTGATTTTCTCTGTGACAACACGTCCTTTCAGTCGAAGGTCTACTATTGTACCTCTGTGTAATTGAGCCCACAAACGTTATTTTAATTATTCCAGTCCACAAACACTAGGTATATACCACTCAAAACCTGCGGATGTGAGGTGAGGCTACCACGCTCGCAAACCTCGCCCGCGAAAAAGGTCTAACTCAGTTTGGCCCCACGCGACTCAAAAAGTCAAACCTCTCGCTCTTGTAAACGTGATAGACGTTTTCAAAGTATGACGCACATGTGGTTACCTTATCTACCACATTGCCAAGCGGTAAAAATTCATTCCACTCTTCAAATATATAAATGTGAATACTGCAAATACTCACTAAATATATGCGGTGCTTAGCAGAAGATCTAGAAGGACTACTGATGTTTGCGACGCAGCAAGCAATGCCAAGTACAAACATGCGCCGGATATACTGCTTTTCAGCGAAAACGCCGGGTGCGCGATGGGTAAATGAAATTTTTAGCTTACGGTTGACGGGAAAGACGTAACAAAAGAATAAGGAATGAAAAGTAACCTCGCTGGAGGAGTAATAGGATGCCTTGAAATGTCAACTATTTCCACTAGAGATTCGAGGTCCGAGAAACACATTGAGTATGTTTTCAACGGCTTCAAGACATTTCGATTGCAGACTAAGACCAAAGGCGTATATTGACCTCCTGAAAAAAGTGCAATGAAATTCATGTCAAGAGCAATTACTGCTCACTACCAAAGCTAGGAAACAACTTACCAGCTCCTTCAATCGCTTCTTTACGCCGTTCAATGATTGTGTATAAGCCATTCATATGATCCTGATGAGCATGCGTGATAAAAACAGCGTTCAATTTGCACAGCAACTAAAAATTTAATCGAACGTAACGATGTTATATTCGATTCATCCATTAAAAACAATACATGTAGAGTCAATTTGTATGTTTGCAGGAAAACCGTCCATTACCATCCGAGATGCTCGACCTCGTCGAATGGTACAACTAGAGAATTCTCTATGAACTCAGAGGTGACCCGGCCGCGCGGGGGGCCGCATGTGCAGGGAGGGGGCAGGGGCCGTCATCACAAGAAATTGCGCCGAGTCTCTATAATGTCTGCCTAGAAGCGATCAGGAAGCGACTGAAAATACAAAATTGAATACCGATATGCAATAGCTAATGAGAGACGATAATTAGGTGTGTACAGTTATGAAAATGTCGCATCGGAGGATTAGCTTCGCTCCGCGCACCAGCTTTTAATCTCTTTGAATACTTGTCTTTTATCATCGAAAAAGGATATCAAATGTTGTCCACAACTAATAAGATAACTACAGTGCGTACCAAAAGTATGTGGACACCCTAGAATCGATTCTCAGGAGTCAGCTAAAGGCTTTTGTGTCATGAAACCTCCACCATTCAACTCCTAGTGGTCGATAACCTACAATGACATTCTCGGCAAAAGATTTCGTTCTAACTTAGCGAACTATTTTTCATGGAAAGTTTTTTCTTTGTATCAAAATTATGTGGACACCCTGAGGCAGATGAAGTTTTTGCATCGATTTCCTAACCTATTTTTACTTCTCCTTTCGTTACTTATTCTGGCATCATTCCTCTTCACGGCAAGCGTTTTTCTGAAGAAGACCGAGCACAGAAATGGGATCCCCATGCTTCTGAACCTTCCTATTGCGAAATAGCACGTCAACCAGTCATGCGTCCTCGTAGGTTTGGAGAGAAATCCGAAATCCTGATGCTAAGCTCTCGACCTTGACTGAGGGTTGTTCTCAATCGCTACTTGTTCAAAACAGCAGAAGGAATAGCCTTCATTTTCTCGAATTCTTCTTTTCGTACTACCCAATTTTACGCATAAATGATCTTCCCGATCTTAAAAAAGACCAGCCGGTGTCTCATTCAATCAATTGAGCACACGACACGAAAGAAGATGAAGAAGGCTTTGTATATGAATGCGGGTTCAGGTTGGCAAGGTTGGAATTCCCACTCAAAAAAGGATCACAACATGATACTTTGAACCCACACAGACAGTGCTTTCGTGGAAATGGTAAAATTAGTATAAAAGACTTTCTGTGGAAATTTCTCTCATAGACCAACTCGACTGGCAGAAAGAAGCTTATTTCCTTACTTCGGGTGGGTCTTGAGGTTTTTGGAGAGACTTTGGTCGGACCCGCAGATGTGCTCGAAGAGACAATTCGGAAGATGTTCATCAAAGGTCTGGGGTGGTTCCAAAAGGAGGGGGACATTGAAGTTTGGCTTGCCAACATGTCAGGTAGACGACTAGGATTATAATGAGGTGCTTGAGTCCCGGCTACAACCTTTTTCGAAAAGTCATGGTCGCAAATCACTTGTTTTGCAGGGGAGGTCCCTGACACCATTCCATTTGGAAAAATGCTAAACGCAACGGCTTTGATTGGCAAGTCGGCTAGCGTATTCCTCAGACTTCATCCTTATTGAAAACGTAGAGGTATCGTGGTTCGCGGTCTCTACGTCATTGAACAAAAGAGTAATATCACAAGTGACCTAACACGTCGGTGAAATTTGCTAGTTGGGAACAGATCTGCAAGACATGTATCCAGACCCCATTCATATACATTGCCAAACAGAATGGCTCAACTTACTAGAAACTTTGGTAGGCCTACCGATTTCAGATTTTGAAGATATTGCCGTTTTTCAAAAAGTGTCCACATAATTTTGATACAAAGAAAAAACTTTCCATGAAAAATAGTTCGCTAAGTTAGAACGAAATCTTTTGCCGAAAATATCATTGTAGGTTATCGACCACTAGGAGTTGAATGGTGGGGGTTTCATGACATAAAAGCCTTTAGCTGACCCCCTGAGAATCGATTCCAGGGTGTCCACATACTTTTGGTACGCACTGTATATTTTGGTCATATCAAATTTTTCTTGGGATGCTTTTTTCCTTCGCCACTATGACTACCTGCAATTCGAGAGTGCTTCACTGTGAATCGTTTCCGTCATATGGCGCGCTTAACCCAGGGTTCAACAGACACAGACGCGTAACAAAAACGACCGTGACCACCTGAACCGCGACATGACTCTGCCGAGAAAGCCGAAACCAAATGATTTTTTGAGCCCAACTCACAAATGAAAACGCTGCACATCCAAAAATGACATTTATAATGCAACAACCTAATAATATACAGAGAGAAATTTCCCCTATTTTAAATCACTATGGCGAGCCGTAAGACAAAGCATAATCGAGAAGAACCTCGCTTCAGTAGATTCTAAAATAATTTCTAGACACTAAGCTTTGTAGAATTTTTGAACATTTAATTTTGTACCACCTAGATACGAGAAAAAAAGGCGAATTATGTGATTTGGGATAATTTTCGGTGAACGAGACGATTACGGTATGAGTAACAAACCTCTGAGCATCCTTGATTCCCAAGTAAAACTCGTAGTTGCCCATATGTGCCTTCGCCCACATCAACAAGTATAGCTGATGATGAACTGGCCTCCAAAAGGTAGCTGCTAACGTTGCGGTATTTGGATGGAACCGCCGAGGACGTCCCCAAGAAAGAAACTCGTGGGTATTCGCCTTCAGAGGAAGAAGACGCGCGCAACTGCCTCGCTTCTGAAATCACATGAGACGGCTTTCGAGAATCTCTAGAGCGCTAAGCTTCGCCCCAGTGAACAACATTCAAAAGGGGGAAGAAGGCAATTACAAACTACTCATCAAAAACCATACTCCTTCCCATCTAGTACTTTTTTATCAAGGAACCTTGCAAATTTACAAGCAAAATGCAGCGGGCGAGGCTGCTCTCAAAGCGGGACAAGAATGATTTACATACATGCTTCCAGAAATTCGCTTCAATGGTGTGAAGCACAAATAATTACGATAGGTTCATATAGGTGATATCCAAGAATGCACAAAACACTATGAAAATCTACAGGAATAAGAAAGAATAAGAGACATACCTTCATGAAGATCCCCTATCAACTTCTGCGCTGCGTCCGTGAAATTTGAAGCTGTGTCACGCAGGTCAGCAATGATGGGTTCTTCTCCATTTCCTGAGCATTGTTAATAAACCAGAAAGAATATGCACATGACAGAAACAAGAGATAAATGTAATACAAAGAAAATCTTATGATAAAATGATGAGCACCTCCCATCCTCATCCAGAACCGCTGCAAAGGTGCTGCCTTGATGTATACTCCATCATGTACAGCAAGTTCACTCCCTTGTGTGACAAGGCCGGTCCAACCCAACGGATGTAACTGTGGGAACAAATCTGGACAAATTTTGTTGAGCAAGCGATGATTTCTGAATAGTTATACAGTGCAGAACAGCAGGTTCATAAAAAAGTGAACATCCAATTATTGAAAAATGAAAAATTTAGAAGATACCTGAAAATGCTCTCAATTCCTGGCACAAACGGACAAGATTCGTTCACAACGACATGACTACATTTCTCTCCTAGACTAGCAACAAATTTTGCGTAAGATGGTAATTGAATGACGCTCTGATCGCTCAGATGGACGGCGTAGTCAATGTGGGAGGATCCGGCCATAAAATCCTGAACAACATCATGGCGTTAACATCGAAGATCAAAACATATGCATTACTAGAGCAATCAGAAGACTTCACCAAAAAGGTTTCTCTTGCATTGTTTTCTTCCATCTAGGAAGCCTCCCTCGCATATTTATATGTAGTGCCTTCCAATATTTTCAAACCATGAAGTTTGAGAATCCAAAGCATTTAAAAATCTCCATCTAATTTTCTTCAGATTTTTTCTGATCGAAGGAATTTAATGCATGAGGAACCCTTCGGGCCAAAATTTCCGACCGCTACCGTGACAAAGAATAAAGAGTTAGTTTTATTCAGAAAACCCTGACAAGATCACCTTGGACCCTAAAATTTTACTACGTTCCATCCAAGAATTCAAATAAAACCGATCATAGATAGATCATAGATAATGGTACAAAAAAAAGCTTTTTTTTGCAGATGAGACCTGCAAAAAACGTTATGTCTTCCCTGAACCAAGAAAGCATACCTGCAAAACTGAGTTTTCATATAAAGCCTTGATGTGAGCTTCACCCGAGCATTCAAACACGAGAGCTCTGGATTTTTCTTCCTACAAAAAGGAGGGGAGTAAAATTCAAGAGGAACTAAAAATAAAACTATTCTTATGAAAAGTCATGAACTACTAAAAATCGGAATCGTGTGTAATGAGTTTTATGGAATTCCCTTGTCGAAACGATCTTACCTTAGGAGCCTCGTCTGAGAACACATCAGTAGGCCGTATCTTCCGCCCATCAGGGAGCTCTACGGTGTCACCATTTTTGAGCTTCCCTATGAGAGGTCCTTTAGGAACCTGCCAACATTGTAATAAGTGACGAGATGCGAAAAAAAAGAGTACTGTAAGCTACCTTATGTGCAATCAGCTTCAGTGGATCAATCCTTCTTGGAGGTGTTTTCAACTCAATAAGATATGCCACATTCAAAGAGTCCGCCTTAAATGCAATGATAAGAGAGCTAACTCAAAATTGTTGAAATTTTTCAGTCCCTAGTACGGAAGCAATGGTTCTGATGAACAGGCAAGGTTTGTAATCACTGCATCTTATGACTTCTAAAATTTAATAAATTTCAAGAAGCGAACAAAATATTCTCATAAAAGACGCACCTTGCTATCTGAGTCATGAAGAGGAGCACTCAACGGCAGATACGTTACTCTTAGTGCGGCGTCCTCATAACTTTCCAAGGTATAAGGTCTTTCTTCAACCTAAACAAAGTGGAAATATTAGCCGAAAAAAATGCTGGCGTAATAATATTGTGCACCTGGGAGGGGTACTTTGTTGAACCATAGTCAGAATCTTGAAATGGTCGAATACATTCGAGGAAATGCTTCACGTTCATAGCACCATGTAAACGTGTAGGTAAGCAGTTGGTCTCCTTTGATAGCAAAATTGACGATATACCAGCAATGTTATCCCATGTTGCTGAAAACCAAATTCTACCATAACGAAATAACTAGCAGCTGAATAAAAGTAAACGTTACAGAAGTTCACTTTAATTGTCAACTACAGAAAAGAAAGAGATGTAAAACTAAGTAATTTCAATACAGAAGTTTGCTATTTCAAAGCACAGGAGCCCATTCACGAGATCAGCTTAACAGATCTATGTTTCGTAACCTATTAAAACCTTAGTCTGCTTCTGTGAAGGACCAAAAAGAAAAAGGAAGATGTAGTGATAGGAATAGGTCAGTAAAGAAGTGGTTCGTTTCGCCTCTACCTCAGACGAACCACTGTCTGCCGTCACTCCCTTGAGGCTCCTCAGTGAGGTAGGAGTGACGACAAAAGCACTAGTATAGTACAAAGTCCGGAGGAAAGGTGGCTAGCGAAGGAGAGAAAATCGAATGCTAACAAGGGATGGATCTGATTCGAGAACTTTGACTTCCCCAATCCACATCG
>MU872250.1:4005-17122 GCA_036418205.1 Ostertagia ostertagi | reverse complement strand
TACCATCCGAGATGCTTGACCTCGTCGAATGGTAGAGCTAGAGAATTCTCTATGAACTCAAGTACCCCCTCATTCCAAAGAAATGCGCAGTGCTCATAATGTCTGCTAGACTACAAAACGTGAAATAACAAAATGTGAAACCGAATGCCAATACGAATAGATAATATTAGGTTGTTACATTATAAATGTCGCACAGATTTACTTTCCCACTGGGCAGCTTTTAATTTTTTTAAAGTACTTGTCTTTTTATTCGAAAAAGGATATCAAAGTGTTGGCCACACTATATATACTACTATTTGGCCATATCAATTTTCTTGATTGCTTTTTCCTTCGAACCATGACTACCTGCAATTCGAGAGTGCACGTGAATTTCTACGTCATATTGGGGAGCTTAATCCAGGTGATACGTTCAGGACAGACCGTGAACAAAAAGCGACCTACACTGAACCGTGAACTGACTCTGCGAGAAAGAGAAACAATGATTTTTGAGCCCAACTCACAATGAAAAAGCAGCATATTCGGAAAAAAATTGCCAGCGAAAGTGCGAGACCGAAGTGTAGGCCATTTTGCAAAGGAGAAACGATCCCGAGATAACAATTCTGACTTTGGGAGTTCAAGTTTGCCTGCGCACAGCTGCTACAATTCTCGAGAAGGACGTCGAGTCTTTGCGTGAGGAATGGCGAAGCCTGACACAATAAGGTAGTATCCATCTCTTGTCCTGAGATGCAAACTGTTGCTGTTCCAACAAATTTTAGGTTCATCCAAAAATGACATTTATAATGCAACAACCTAATAATATACAGAGAGAAATTTCCCCTCTTTTAAATCACTATGGCGAGCCGTAAGACAAAGCATAATCGAGAAGAACCGCTTCAGTAGATTCTAAATAATTTCTAGACACTAAGCTTTGTAGAATTTTTAAACATTTAATTTTGTACCACCTAGATACGAGAAAAAAGGGCGAATTATGTGATGTGGGATAATTTTCGGTGAACGAGACGATTACGGTATGAGTTATAACAAACCTCTGAACATCCTTGATTCCCAAGTAAAACTCGTAGTTGCCCATATGTGCCTTCGCCCACATCAACAAGTATAGCTGATAATGAACTGGCCTCCAAAAGGTAGCTGCTAACGTGCTCGGTATTTGGATGAACCGCCGAGGACGTCCCCAAGAAAGAAACTCGTGGGTATTCGCCTTCAGAGGAAGAAGACGCGCGCAACTGCCTCGCTTCTGAAATTACATGAGACGGCTTTCGAGAATCTCTAGAGCGCCAAGCATCGCCCTAGTGAACAACATTTGAAAGGGGGGAAGAAGGGTCAATGTAAAACTGCTCATCAAAAACCATACTCCTTCTCATCTATTAATTTTTATGAAGGAGCCTTGCAAATTTACAAGCAAAATGCAGCGAGCGAGGCTGTTTTCAAGCGAGACAAAAATGATTAACATGCATGTTCCCAGAATTCACTTCACAGGGTGGGCAAAATTACTGGTGCACTAAATTTTCAATGGCATTTTGACAATAATTCTCACAAATCAATTCTAATTATCAATATTATTTACTACAAACATGACAATACAAAAAATGTTAATGCTTCTCAAAATGATCTCCTTTAGCCTTCACACAGTCCTTCAGACGTTCGACAAATGCTTCGCATGTGGCACGCAGGTACTGGTCATCGATTTCGTCCCAAGATTTTGAAAGCGCCGCCTTAAGAGAGTCCAAGTTTGGATGTCTGGTAGAACACGCTTTGCTCTCCAAGATGGACCACACAGAGTAATCCATCGGGTTTAGATCAGGAGAACTGGAGGGCCATTCGTCGTGTCTGATGAAGTCGGGCAGGTGCTCGGCGCACCACTCCTGGACCATCTTTGCTTTGTGTGCTGGAGCAGAATCCTGCTGGAAGCACCAGTAGGCTTCTCCGAAATGGGAGTTGGCCCACGGCTTGAGAACTTCCTCCAGGATATTTTTGTAAACCTCTGCGTTGATTTTTACACCAGCTTCAACGAAAACAAGTGGGGTCTTCCCCCGTAGAGGTGACTCCTCCCCAAACAAGAATGGACTGGGGGTGTTTCGCTCTTTCCTGGAGTCTTGCCTTGGTGGTAGCATCAGCAAGTGATCCTGCAATAATCCTCTCATTTTGGGAGTTGAAGGCTGGATTCAGAGTAAAAATCTTTTCATCACTGAAAACGATGTCTCGGGCGCGTGCCACCGTGAATCGCTGCAGCAACTTCTTGCATCTCTCCAATCTCCTTTTCTTCATAATGTCCGTCAGGAGTTGGCATTTCTGCAAGCGATAGGGGAACTTCCTTAGCTTACTTCTGACAATCCTCCTCATTGACCTCGCGCTTACTCCAACGTCTTTCGCCATCTGGCGCATCGATCTCCTGGCGTTCCTTCGAATTCTTTCTCTGACGAGCCTCACATTTCTCCGACTCGTAGCTGTTGTGGGACGTCCTCTTCCTTCCCTGTCCTCTTCGGTCTTCAGTTCTTTATAGCGTCGTACTGTATTCTGAACCGTCCTTCGAGGTACGGAAAGGATCTTCACAATTTCTCTTGTTTGCTTGCCGTCGTTGTGAAGTTTGATGATCGCGCTCCGTAGGTCAGAACGACGGACCATTTTGTATTCGAGTACGTAGGAATTACGCAACCTCCAGGCAACATATCACAAGCGAGTGAAACAGGAAAATCTCCAAGAAGTGTTAAAAAATTCAAAACGTATAGGTGCACCAGTAATTTTGCCCCACCCTGTAATTGTGTAAGCACAAATAATTATTAGGTTCATGAAGATGATATTTAAGGATGCATCAGAGGCTATGAAAACCTACAGGAATAAGAAGGAGTAAGGACATACCTTCATGAAGATCCCCTATCAACTTCTGCGCTGCGTCCGTGAAATTTGAAGCTGTGTCACGCAAGGTCAGCAATGATGGGTTCTTCTCCATTTCCTGAGCCTTGTTAATAAACCAGAAAGAATATGCACATGACAGAAACAAGAGATAAATGTAATACAAAGAAAATCTTATGATCAAAAATGATGAGCACCTCCCATCCTCATCCAGAACCGCTGCAAAGGTGCTGCCTTGATGTATACTCCATCATGTACAGCAAGTTCACTCCCTTGTGTGACAAGGCCGGTCCAACCCAACGGATGTAACTGTGGGAACAAATCTGGACAAATTTTGTTGAGCAAGCGATGATTTCTGAATAGTTATACAGTGCAGAACAGCAGGTTCATAAAAAAGTGAACATCCAATTATTGAAAATAAAAAATTTAGGAGATACCTGAAAATGCTCTCAATTCCTGGCACAAACGGACAAGATTCGTTCACAACGACATGACTACATTTCTCTCCTAGACTAGCAACAAATTTTGCGTAAGATGGTAATTGAATGACGCTCTGATCGCTCAGGTGGACGGCGTAGTCAATGTGGGAGGATCCGGTCATAAAATCCTGAACAAGGCCTTATAACATCAAAGATCAAAACGTACGCATAACAAGAGCGAATCAGAAGACTTCGCCAAAAAGGTTTCTCTTGCATTGTTTTCTTCCATCTAGGAAGCCTCCCTCGCATATTTATATGTAGTGCCTTCCAATATTTTCAAACCATGAAGTTTGAGAATCCAAAGCATTTAAAAATCTCCATCTAATTTTCTTCAGATTTTTTTGATCGAAGGAATTTAATGCATGAGGAACCCTTCGGGCCAAAATTTCCGACCGCTACCGTGACAAAGAATAAAGAGTTAGTTTTATTCAGAAAACCCTGACAAGATCACCTTGGACCCTAAAATTTTACTACGTTCCATCCAAGAATTCAAATGCAACCGATCATAGATAGATCATAGATATCAATGGTACAAAAAAAAGCTTTTTTGCAGATGAGACCTGCAAAAAACGTTATGTCTTCCCTGAACCAAGAAAGCATACCTGCAAAACTGAGTTTTCATATAAAGCCTTGATGTGAGCTTCACCCGAGCATTCAAACACGAGAGCTCTGGATTTTTCTTCCTACAAAAAGGAGGGGAGTAAAATTCAACAGGAACTAAAAATAAAACTATTCTTATGAAAAGTCATGAACTACTAAAAATCGGAATCGTGTGTAATGAGTTTTATGGAATTCCCTTGTCGAAACGATCTTACCTTAGGAGCCTCGTCTGAGAACACATCAGTAGGCCGTATCTTCCGCCCATCAGGGAGCTCTACGGTGTCACCATTTTTGAGCTTCCCTATGAGAGGTCCTTTAGGAACCTGCCAACATTGTAATAAGTGACGAGATGCGAAAAAAAGAGTACTGTAAGCTACCTTATGTGCAATCAGCTTCAGTGGATCAATCCTTCTTGGAGGTGTTTTCAACTCAATAAGATATGCCACATTCAAAGAGTCCGCCTTAAATGCAATGATAAGAGAGCTAACTCAAAATTGTTGAAATTTTTCAGTCCCTAGTACGGAAGCAATGGTTCTGATGAACAGGCAAGGTTTAATCACTGCATCTTATGACTTCTAAAATTTAATAAATTTCAAGAAGCGAACAAAATATTCTCATAAAAGACGCACCTTGCTATCTGAGTCATGAAGAGGAGCACTCAACGGCAGATACGTTACTCTTAGTGCGGCGTCCTCATAACTTTCCAAGGTATAAGGTCTTTCTTCAACCTAAACAAAGTGGAAATATCAGCCGAAAAAAATGCTGGCGTAATAATATTGCGCACCTGGGAGGGGTACTTTGTTGAACCATAGTCAGAATCTTGAAATGGTCGAATACATTCGAGGAAATGCTTCACGTTCATAGCACCATGTAAACGTGTAGGTAAGCAGTTGGTCTCCTTTGATAGCAAAATTGACGATATACCAGCAATGTTATCCCATGTTGCTGAAAACCAAATTCTATCCATAACGAAATAACTAGCAGCTGAATAAAAGTATACGTTACAGAAGTTCACTTTAATTGTCAACTACAGAAAAGAGATGTAAAACTAAGTAATTTCAATACAGAAGTTTGCTATTACAAAGCACAGGAGCCCATTCACGAGATCAGCTTAACAGATCTATGTTTCGTAACCTATTAAAACCTTAGTCTGCTTCTGTGAAGGACCAAAAAGAAA
Organism: Ostertagia ostertagi; assembly: GCA_036418205.1. Classification (NCBI taxonomy): domain Eukaryota; kingdom Metazoa; phylum Nematoda; class Chromadorea; order Rhabditida; family Trichostrongylidae; genus Ostertagia; species Ostertagia ostertagi. The sequence continues at coordinate 12,016 of MU872250.1, read as the reverse complement.
AAGGAAGATGTAGTGATAGGAATAGGTCAGTAAAGAAGTGGTTCGTTTCGCCTCTACCTCAGACGAACCACTGTCTGCCGTCACTCCCTTGAGGCTCCTCAGTGAGGTAGGAGTGACGACAAAAGCACTAGTATAGTACAAAGTCCGGAGGAAAGGTGGCTAGCGAAGGAGAGAAAATCGAATGCTAACAAGGGATGGATCAGATTCGAAACTTTGACTTCGAACACAGGCACCAAATCGAATGCTAACAAGTGTAGATCTGATCGAGAACTTTGACTCCCCCCAATCGACATAGCGATAATCACCAGACCGGTGCATGTAATAGGCTTAGCCCACCCGACGGGATCAATCTTATTTTTCGCGTTGCGCACACGATAAGAAATAAAGCTCCCAAAAATAAAGGTTTAATAAGAAAGCTGGCAGCGTTTATCGTTAAGCATAGATATCCAAAAAAAACTCAAGCTCCACACATATGTTTGAGAGCCCCGCAGTAAACATGATGTTTTGTGGCTACGCAATGCCCTCTACATAGTACTGTAACAGTACGCTACTGCGCACCTTCTAGTTTTTTTTTTTTTTTTTTGCATAACAGCATTCCCAATTCACAAACAAACGGAAGCCCATAGCTGAAAACTATCTTATCATCGGCATGTTCCGTAATTAATTGACCGCTTTGCAGAATGCTTGTCATGCTTATCCAGGTAGTGCGCAAATCCTATACATGCAGCAAATTGATAATGCCTCGCAAACCAATGAACTGAACCAATCCATTCTGTGCAAACATGATCTGGAATATAAGACAACCAACATCTTTGTAATGAATATGTCATTCACATTGAGTGACTTCATGCGCAGTTGCGGAAGAAATCGTGAAGCGCCCTCTGGACAATTGAATAGGTACGTTTTCAACGGAGTCCGAATCGCGACGCACTGACGTAAATGACATGATCCATTCCCTAGAATCTGAAAAGAAAACTAGAAAAGCTAAGTGAATAAAATCGCTGAATCACAAAAGCTCAAGAGAAAGAGAAGTGCACTTTAGCGATGGCTACGAATCCAAAATGGACGCATTAATCCGGTTTTCGAACTATACCTATATTCCTCAATAGAAGCTGTGAACAAGGAACATAATTATATTTCCTATTTTTATAATTGCTTTGAAATATTTATAATAATAATAACTGGGTTTGAAATCATCTACTTATAATTATGTTCATATTATAATTATATTTACATTATAGTTAAATTTATATTATAATTACAATTATCTCCAAAACCAAATGAAGAAAAAAAACGTTAAACAATAAATACACTTCCACTACTTCTTTCCCTTGAAAGTGGCTTCTGGCATTTGGATTAAGCTTCATTTACCAACAAATTTGGTCGCGATGAAAATATATTTTACACATTCTATGGAAAATGAAAAAAATGAGAGGAAGATAAACGACACCTCAATAGACACATGAGCGGGGATATTAGCGATCGTACTGGCTGGTGACTCAAATGCCTCACGACGCTTCTGCTGTGCATTATTCATTGAAATATTCAAGTTAGCGATAGATGAGCTAAGCTCTCGCGCCCTGGAAACAGTATGTTGATTTCTGTAAAATTGACAATCTTCAGTTAGACTTACAATGCTAAACTAACTTGATGTGGGATAAAGAGTGTCTCCTTAAGATTTGTCTATTTCTGATGATCTTCTTCTCAATTTCGGCCAGAAATTCGTTATCAAATGTTGCAGCGTCCTTCTTCTCACTTCCCAAGAGAGACGAAGTAAATACAGTACGAGTAGAAGGATTGAAGTCGACACTGAAATTGCTCACATTAAAAATGGGAAGTAGAGAATAATCTTGCCATGAAAATCTCCTTTTTTCACAACACGTCAAATACCAGAAATGGAGAGCAAAAACAGCGTTCTTTCGCCAAGGGCCACTTATGCTAGCTCTGTGGCACAGTTAATGAACAAAAGCAGCATACTCACCATTTACTATAGAACACTATGAATGAGCGTAGTCTCGAGGATGCTTTCATCGATACATCACTAAAACTTGCAAATTTTATGTGATAATGATTCATAATCATATGAGATGGCAATCCAACAACAGTGGAGTCATTCTTGAAGGACTTTTACGATCACTAGTCTACTGCACATTCCGACTTGAATTCGCTAGGTTTAAGAATCTAACAAGCACTAAAATGCGACCGAAAATCTGCCGCAATTCTCAAAAAACACGCCGCTTCGGAGTCAGCTATGCCTTCAAGGCGGAGTTTACAATTAAAGGGCAGCCATTAGAAACCAAATTAGAGGTGGACAATGTTGCCGAGATAAAATAAAAACACGAGAAAAGGCCCAGAACCCGAGAAATAGGAACTCTTCTTTGCCTGTTGATTTCCGCACGATGCGACTCTCATCGGTGCTGCCCTCTTCAACGCTAACCCTCTCTATACTGAATCGGTAGAGACCTGCGGCGTGCGGTTGTCCACTCGATGGGCGTGTTGCACTGGGTACCGCCGTGCATATTGCCTTGCTAGATCGCCGGGCATTTCCTTCGCTGGGAACTGCGTGTTGGTCCGCACCCCTGAGGATCCGCCTGACTTACCACTAGACAACTTCCCCTTCTTTACCCTTCTTCTCCCTAGCGTTAGTCCCGCGCAGTCGCAGGGTCCGCTGTCTTTATCAGTCGTCGCCACTTCGCTCTGTCTAGGGCATCTTCCTGCTTTTTCCCCTTCTTTAACCACTAGACCTTATCGTGAAAGCCTCCTTCAAAGTAGGGTGCCAGCGACGCATCATTTCGTGGTTAAAACCAAGAGAATTTCGTGAAATGCCTGTACAAAGCTAGCGCGCAATTGACAAGGATGAATTTAAAACGTGAACTTGTGCATCAAAACTCCTGTCTTTCTGTCTCTGCCGAAAGGAGAAGGATCTGCTTCATCAAGTTGAAAGATGGAACGGATTCTCTGCCGGAGTATCACCAAATTCTTAGATGAAAGACGATTACTGCACGATGTTCAACATGGTTTCCGTCATCGCAAATCTACCACTTCTGCCTTGCTATCCACAATTCCCCATTGGCAGAGAGAGGTGGATCGGGGGAACTACATAATCCGTTTGCTTCGTTGACTATGCCAAGGCGTTTGACTCGATTTCCATACCTTTACTATTGAAGAAGCTTATGGCTTATGGTATTGGAGGTCAGCTGCTCCAGTTCCTCAGGTCCTTCTTGTTTGACAGGACTCAAACAGTAGTTATAAATGGTGTGGCATCTTACTCGTATTCCACTCCTAGCGGTGTCCCTCAGGGAACTTGCCTGGGACCCTTGCTGTTTATTGTCTACATTAATGATTTGGTTGAATCTCTTCCAGCCGGCGTTTTTTGCAGCATGTACGCTGATGACTCAAAAGTCTATACTATAAACGATTGCGGGAAGCTACAAACAGCCATAAACATCATTGACAGATGGTCAAGCCTCTGGAAACTCGAAATTTCCGTTACAAAAACAGCAATCATGGGTATTGGGAAAAACCATCCAAATGTCACCTTCTCCTTGTCTGGGAACCAACTTATGCGAATTAACGAAGTGCGAGATTTAGGTGTTGTCTATAACGATAAACTTGGCTTTGACAGCTATATACATGGTATTGTATCAAGTGCAAATTCAAGGGCTAACTTCATTCTTAGATCATTTAGGACGCGTGATCCTCTTCTCCTATTTCGGCTTTTCGTCCTTTACGTCAGACCTATACTCGAGTATTGCTCGCCCATATGGTCGCCGCATAAAAAGTCGCTAATCGACGAGATCGAAAAAGTCCAAAGAAGTTTTACGTACCGGTGCTTCATTCGTAAAGGTATCAGCTCGCTTTCTTATGAGCAGCGTCTTCGGAAACTTGGGACCGATTCATTAGAATTCAGGCGTACTGTATTCGACTATGGGCTACTTTATAAAATGACAACAGGAGAGACTTCCTTGAAATTATGCGACCTATTTGAAATCCCGCCTACCATTGGTGTCACTAGGGGTCACTCTCACCGTGTACGACCATATAAGCCTAACACGTCGGCCTTTCGAGGAATCATTCCTTGTGCGAGTAGTTAATCTTTGGAACAGCTTAGAACCTGACTTTTTCAGATGGAAGCACGCCTCTTTGTTCCAGAGTCATCTTGCCTATTATCTCAAAAGTCCCACTAATTCTGCGCCCAACGAAAGTCTTCAACTGTCTTCCAGTAAGGTTGATCGATAAGTTCATGCTATGATTTCATAGTTAGCTCAAATTTTGCTAGAACTATTCCCAACTAATACATTTTTTTTAAGGACGAGAAGCGATAGCTCATGTTCATTCTTGTTCCCGGGACTTTGTTTAAGCCTCTGATTAATGCTGCCTTTTTTTGTGACCCAATGTACTTGGGAAAATTGTTCTGATCAATTATAAGCTGCTGCTGTATCCTCTTCTTTGAATGCCCTTCTCTTCGTGGTTCACTCTGTTTCTGTTATTTGCACTGTTGGTTCTCTTTTCTGCCTTGCCCCCCCCCTTTCGACCCTCGACCTACTGCCGCTGTGGCACGTGGACTTCAGCAAAGTTGGCGGACCTACTACGATGGTATCCGGAGTTCTCATTGCGCCCGTGAGAACTTGCAGTGTTGGCGGCCCACTGCCCTTCTGAGCTGTCCTGTCACTCCACTGCTCGGCGGCTACCCCCCCCCTCTATCCCTTTTGCTTATCCAACTTGCTCGCGCTACGACTATTTTGAATACATGTGATGCTCAAATGTTCATTGTATGAAATTTTTCTTTCGTTCCTTATCATATTGAGTTTTATATGTAGACGAGCCACCTTGTTACAAACGATGGAACCTCGATAGTAATAATAAAAAATAAAATAAAAAATAGAATAAATAAAATAAATTTTAGCGGCACATTGCGGTCGGTCGTGCGACAGCAACGACCGTTAGGCCGACGTCCTAGTTTGCAAATCGAGGCTAGATCCGAGCGTTGCGCCAGCGAATCGAACGTTGCACCAGCGAATCAAACTTCGCACGAAACGAATCGACCGATGCACCAGCGAGTCGAACCATGTACCAGCGAGTCCAACATGTTCCAGAGCGACTCAATAGTGCGAACCGACACGTTCAAAAGGAAGCACCGCTATCCTTCAAACAGTAGTCCCAACCGTGACAGTGGCCTCTTTTCAAAGTGGTGGGCACTTTGTTGGGAGGGGGGGTTTTTCTTTTGGGTCCCGCCACTATTGAGTCGCTAGCACATAGCTAGACTAGCTGGTGCATCGGTCGATTCGCTGGCGCAACGCTCAGATCCAGCGATTCGCTCGACTCGCAAACTAAGACAATCCGGCCTTAGGCCGGACGCATAGTCGGTCGGACGACAGCAACGACTGCAAGTGTCGCACAGTATTGGGTGCGTATCGATCTGCGGCACTTGCAGTCGTTGCTGTCGTCCGACTGCTGCTGTCGGACGACAGCAACGACTGCAAGTGTCGCAGATCAATACGCAGCTACTATTCCACACTACAGTGGGACTTTCGAAATACGATCACGCGCAGTCACGTGTTGTCTGGGTTTGCATTGGGTGACCGCGTCGCCTTCCATTTGCGACCGCGGTTTATGCGACACCTGCAGTCGTTGCTGTCGTCCGACAGCAGCAGTCGTTGCTGTCGTCCGACCGACTATGCGTCCGGCCTTAGTGCGCATAAAATCGCATGGTACGACCATGGGGAGGCGACGCCGTCGCCCGATGCAAACCCAGGCAATACATGACACGCGTCATGGTATCCCGAAATTCCGATTGTAGTGTGGGATGGTAGCTCTGTATTGACGTGCGACAGTTCCGATCGTTGCTGTCGGACGACCGACTATGCAGGCGCCCATAGTTACGCAAAGGTTTTCAGAACCTTACTAAATTTTCAGATTATTCAGTCTTTACTTTTACTGGAGTAAGCAGTAAAGTAAAAATAACAGCAATAATGTTAAGAAATCCCTACCTAGTGTGAGATGTGAGATAATAGTGTTTTTTATTAAAGCAGTTGATACAGATAAAGTTACTAGTAAAGTAGAAAAGGTTTCTGCAGCGCGTGTTAACCAGTTTTTTTGGGGCCGCAAAGGGTTCCTTGACTTGGTTGCGCAACATTCCAAACACCTTCTCCTGTTTAATCTCTCGAACTTTAAGATTCTTCTTCTCCACCCGTCAGAGGGGACGGGCGTGCATGGGAGTGATACTGGAATGTTAAAACGCTTAATCCACAGTGATTCGACCACTTCCAATTTGGAGTCACTTATTCAAAGGGATAGTGAACATGCACTCCAGCTTCCGCGCGTGTAATTCGAATCGCCCGACTCCTTCCCCCCCCCCCCCACTCCCACTGGCTATACTCCATCCACACTTACGGGTCTTCATTTTCTACAAATGTTTTCACTAGTATTTCATTGAGAGGGTGCAAAGAAACAGTGCAATTCTTCATCGGAAGCCCCTTACCCCCAACTAGCGTTGTACACTTGTTCTGCTACTTTGCAGTATTTGGTTAAAAGAAACCTACTTTGGGACAAGTTGGAGCGCTTCCCGTTAGATAAGTCGCGGCGAAAAGAGTCAAAACCTATGCCGTAGTCAATGTGTTAATGCTAAATTTCGGCCTGAATTCAAACACCGAAGAATGACCTTCCAACAAACGACTGTTGCTGCCATACAATTCAGTCAACCCTATAGGGAAACGAACTCTCTTCTGATGAATGAAACATGAAAAGGACTACGCACTCTAGTGAGATGACGGAACAAAATTCAATTTCTAAACAAAACACAAGAGAAAATCGTTAACAGGTTGAATGCCTCTCATATCTATTTAGCGTTGAAAAGAAATGTCACTACTAATTAATCATTACATAAGAAACTTCTCTGTATTTGAATATCGATATTCAAGGAGTAACACCACACAATAATAACATGGATTAGCAATTTCAGAATTGATTCATTTTCGTCGTCCAACTGGTTGACAACCGCATCTGAGCTATTTGCTCTCAACTAATAAAAAGAAAACCTTCCTAATCAATGAAACTTTGGATAAATCTATAATAACTACTGTTTCCTAAATACAACACACGATCTATCATTAACACAACAACAGTAAACAAAAGAAGCGGCCCAAGAGCACGGAAACAGTCGACAAGTTGATGAGGATAACAACTCTATCAGGGAAACAAGTATACGTGAGGGGAAAGAAGCTGATTTGCAAAGATCAGCAGAAACAGTCATCATATGATGAGGACGGGAAAGCATCTCGAGAGCATCATGTGTCAGTAACAAAACAATCACACCGAAAATGATAACGACCCATCATAAACAGAATCGTATAACTACAAAAAGGCACTAAGATCCACGGAACGCCTGTGCGATTCTAATTCTTTAAAATTGAATGAACTAATTGCAAAATCAAACAAGACCGTCCGGGTGATTGCGAGACTTCTGCAGAGAAATGAAGAAAGTTGCACATGATACGACTTGGCCAGACCAACTAGATATCGGAAAATTGTGCTCTAGAAAGCTGAATTACGTATAAAGCATGCAAGTACACAGGCATTCCGCAACACTCAGTGGATTCTCTCTTAAGACATATTTGGAAGTGCAGATGGTAGACCAAAAGGCATCGTAGAGTGACTGTCGTGCAAACCAGGCTCCGCGTGACTCTTGGGAGGAGGTAAATTCCTAGGGTCATCAAGAGCCTCCGGCTGAAAAGAAGAAAATAATTAGATAGATATTTCGCTTGTTTGCATAGCAACAGGGAAAAATTGACAACGACAATAACATATTGATTGTAAGTCTCTAAGGAGGGATGGAAAAAGCTAATAAGTAGATTAGGAGGTAGAGATGTGACAGCTCCCAGCAAAAACAGTCGAACGGCAAAGTCTGGGTTGAAAACTTCTAAGCAATCAAGACCTCTTTTAATGGGCGAAAGAGAGCCTGGTTCAAAGAAGCTCTCAGTCGCTCAGTCAAAATGAGCAGAAGCTCAACTGA
>MU872249.1:0-16201 GCA_036418205.1 Ostertagia ostertagi | reverse complement strand
CTTTAAATGATCGTTAAGCATAATCGCCTGCTTTGGTCGTTGATCCATTTCGATCCCTACTTACTTATTCCACTGCCCTTTGACCTTCTGGAACATCCTAGTTTAAGGTACTGATGCCTCCTTCAACATACTAACTTATTTCGTAATGACACTAATTTGACATGAAGAAAATTGATTCTGAAAAAATTCGGCCAGGAATTATGGATCAACCCAATATTTTCAAAGTGATCAAGCTGGTATTCACAACACATCAATACCCAATTTCTGGGGCATCCCGAGATTAGACTACGACCACGAAGGAAGTTTCACAGATCCTTGAAGGCTTTGAAATGCACGAAAGATGAAAACTAAGTGTAAGAGCGTAGAATTTGCGCGATTTTTTAAAATATAGTGACAAGGATATTAAAAATAGTAGATTTAGCATGAACTCCACCCGTGCTTGAGTGCACAGGTGCCATTCTGATCAGAGGCAAATCCGTGGCAATTTTTAGAGGGAGAGCTTAAAGACATGGGTTGGGATCAATTTAGCGTGTCAGATTATTCAAAAATTAAGCATAAGGTGCGTCGAGGAACATGAGTGGGAGAAAAAATAAAAAGCGTCGTAGAAAACACTGAAATCTCCCTTGTGGGGTAGCCCGTGGTATAACGGAGAGACACCCCACTGCGAGAAGAGGGAAGGCTACAGTGTTGCCTCTCCCGGGCTCGGACACCTCTCTTCCTCACTCGAGGAAGGACTACCTCTTAGCACCTGATTCCGATCGATGCCTTCAATGGAGACCATTTCGTAGGTTAGAGCAACCTTCAATAGATTTGTCTGGAAAGACAAAGACTGTGAAATTGTTCACTGTATGACCCCAACTATAGCTTCATGGGTAAATCAAATGGTTCCAAGATTCCCACTGGAGGTCAGGTTCGTGGCTTCTCCCAAGGAAAGGCTTTCATCTTCACTGAAGCAAAAAGATGATGGATCGATACTGATGTGTCCAATTCAACACTCAATCTTAATTCGATCACCAAATCAGAGAATTTCTCACATGACTTTTAATTTCGCTATCCTTTCAATTCCTGCGCAGCGCCATCGAGAGTTTTTGACCTGTTCGCATGAAATCCCCTTCTGGCCGAGCAGGATTCGCTTGACAAAATGTCCAGTGGTAAACAGAGACGGTAAAACCCGTCTTGTTCTTAGTGTGAGTCAGCGCAAATGGCGTTCTAAATGGCCTTTAGCGCGATTTCTTCAGTCGTTGTTAGTCCTCTCATTCCCCAGTGTTATTTCGAACAAACAATCGTAATAGCGAACAGATATATCCTGGCGTGTTTTTGGCTTAGGGAACGCGCATTCCTGAAGGAGGCCGCCATTTCGAACAAAGACCATCGAAGCGTCGTAGCCTGAACAGGATCACCGTCTGGATTCACCCAAGGAGAGAGACACAAAGCAAGAGCGGTTGAGAAGCGTCTACCTTAGTGGATCTCTGACAGGTGCACATATTTGGGCTTATATTCTTGGAAGGATGACATTCGAAACAGATCGAACGGTGGGTGTAACTAGGACTCAGCACAGGGGAAGCGCTAGGGAGAAACAAACTGCTCACATCCTCCTCCAGGGTCCATTCCCCTCCCTGAAGCTTAATCCCAAGTGCTGTCCCAAATGGCTCACTCCCTTGAATGTACCCCCTTCTCCAGCGACATGAGCGCCCATTTTGATTCTACCTTAGGAACCGCCGTGTTCTCACTGTTCAAAAATTCGCCGTGTTCAAAAAATCTCACTTCCATTCGGAATATCGCGACTTTGAGATCCTCCGATCCTCCAAAAAACGAACTTCAGGTGCCAGTCATCCTAAGTCAATGTACAGCCTTATAAAGGTCCATACCAACACAATTACTGGCATTCATCCTCCTAATTTCCTAAGCTTTTATTCATGTGCATATGTGGGTACGAGTTGCAAAAGTAAGTATTGCATGGAAATGCGCCATGTATTCTATTTCTATACATAATTGCAGAGGCGTTTGAATCCTTTTTGTTGTCAATCGGTATGCGGATTATTGCACTAGTACTCGATTGCCATTTTTGGGTACCCCCCAGGAGGCCCGTCGCGCGGCAAGAAGGCAGAGTCGGACGAGTTGCAGCGCGTGATGTGCGATGTAGGACGTGCAGTGGGACACTCTTTTAACTTGACGCGAAATCCCTATAGTACGCGCGCGACTCGTCCGCTGACTTTGCCTTCTTGCCGCGCGACGGGCCTCCTGGGGGGTACCCGTTTCTATGTTCTGGCTCTTGCACTAGACGACCTAAAAATGGGCAGCAAACACATCGCGGGCTCTCTACTGAGAGAGGGATCTACCCACAAGCCGCGGGCGAATAGCCATGCCACGGTCCCATCTATCCTCTCACCTACTTGAAGAAAGAGGGAGAAGTGATAAGGAAATTTGAATCCTAACCGACAAGCACCGTTTTGTTTATTTGAGCCTACAGGGATAATAAGCGAGGGTAGGCGATGATGAAGCTTAGCGATTGTTTCAACTCATAGAGGACTAGTTAGTTGGTCGGACAGATGGGAAATGCGTGAAGTATCTCTCAAGGACAGGTTTTGCAATAACCTTTGCCGCCATCGATGGGTTTTCTTCATTAGTTCCCAAAGAGGTTTTGCCTTGTGTAAAACGACAGCAAAAACAACGTCTCCGCTTTCGAACGATCCCTCATGGAGTGCATCCCATTTACGGAAGGACGTCGTCATCAAGCCAACTCGAGTGAGACACCGCTAACGCAAAAAATCCGAACGGCTAAAGGGATAGGTGGTGAACTGGTAAGATGCGCCCTTTTCGTTCCGGCTAGTGAAATCTCAGCTCGACTCTGGCCTGGGCCATGAAAATCTTAAATCCATCCGGGAAGGTCATCAGGTCCACGTTTGCTTGGTACTTAATTCTGTCCGGTCACGAAGGACGAGTGGCGCATCCCTGGAGATGGTTGTCAGAGTCGATCCTTTATCCTCAATGCAATCACAAATCTTTCTAGGAACAAGCCCTAGCTAACAACCTATTCTAGCGATTGTGTGCGGATAGGTTAGGGTAGGGTAACGGTAGGAATAGGCAAACCGTTTGAAGACCGTGAATCTGCTAGCTGGGCGCCAGACAAACATTGCAACCTTTTCATGAAAGCAAGCAGACAGCACCTAATTTTTGCCCTCAAAAAGAGGAAAATTAGGGAGAGGAAAAGCCAAATTGTAGTTAATGCACATAACCGAGCTCAATCGAAACCGTGGTGAAAAGAGCCTGCTTGACAAAATTTGGGCAGCTCCGGTAGGAAAAACGAGGGGACCGAAGCGGAAAGACATCAGATTTGACTCACTTGTATCTATAGGTATCCTCATACAAAGTATGATTACCATTATAAATCTTGAATTCGTTGAGTTCTCGAATAAACTCCATTCAGAGCTGAAAACCGGATCTCACGTCTCTGCAGCTGAAATGATTACATAAACCCTCGTGAACCACGAATCGCAAAAATGATGTGCTACGGTAGTCACAGAGAAATAGGTTTAACGCCAGCAAAGCGAAAAAAAGAGAGAAAAAAGAGGAAAAGCGAGTGTGGGAATCTTCTGAATAGACAGTGTCATTGGGCCGACTGGCTGGCTGGGTCACTAGCCGCGCGCGAACCTGCTGAAACCGGCTCGGAACGGTTGGAAAACGAGTCGTGAAGTTTCGTATATCAAGTGAACGTGGTCAATTCAGATAGCTTAACTACGAACGATGAAGATCTCTGCGCTTGAGAGACGAAATCATGGATACCTCCCTATGAGAAGTCGGTGGGGCGCTGAACACTTGGCGTTAGTTCGTATACGTGTGTCGGGCTTACTGTTGACTTCCTATACTTAAGTCGGCTCTATTTCAAGTCCTACTGGAAAGTCCTTATAAAAAAGAACCGTCCCTCGATGATTAAGCTTTTCGACGATAATTCCGCGACTCTGGCCTTAAATAGGCTCGCAGCACTTATGGTTAGTTGTGGATAGGACTAGCCAACATGCAGAGACCGTTGGAGCATGCCCAGTTCAAGGAATCAAGCACTCAACACCAAAAATATCGCTTTCAAGCGGCTAACGCCATAGGACCGTTTCATTGCGCATTGAATAGTCGCTGACGTCTGTGACCGTCACAGCTTTTTGCCCATTGGCTTTATCCTATAACTATCCGCATCGACGGGCTTACCGTAGTCCCCAGACTCTGCCAGAATATCAAGCGCTAAGTGTAAGTGTCAAGATCTTTTGTGTGAATCTTCAGATGTGATGTTTTGGGGGGGGGATTCCTCCGTCGCAAGAACTCATGTGCTGTTGGACATGTCTTCCAGCCTAGTTTGTCCGCAAAACATAAAGCTGAATAATTTCAGTTATGCATCCGCAGCGACTCCGCTCCATCACATTTATACTTATCGGCAGACTCTCGACAGCTTTGAGTAGATCTCTTCAAGGCCAGAGTTGTGAAAGAAGTGGTCTTGTCACGAAACCTTAGCGCGGAACTTCTCTTTTATGGCCTGGGATGTTAACTTTAAAGGAATCTTGCGCGGAAAATTCTTGCACTCTTTCCTAACATGAATATGTCAGTTGTGATCACTGGAAATAGCACACAAAGTTTCACGCATGAAGATTCGGTTTCTGAAGAGAAACAAACGTACAAAAACTACACGTTATGGACCATCGAAGGACCAGGAGGCAGAGCCAGGCGAGGCATGGAAAGAAGACGGCGTTTGGCCGGCTACGTACCAGGCGACGCAATGAGAGAATCGGGTTAAAGCGCGCGATTTCGGAGAGTGGAGACAAATCGATCGATGGAATAGGATGGAGTAGAAGTGTAAGATGTGAATGCAACGAAGCAGAAGGCCAGAAAGAGCTTCTAGTGAATGCACTCCAAGAACCAAGTTTGAGCATCCCCGTCGCCAGCATTCGTGAAAGACGTCCGTGGGCAATTCGAACGCGTAGCAGCCTTTTCGAGTTTTCGAATTTCTAATCAAAACGAAAGCAATACTTCAGTTCTTTTCACTATTATCGTGGATAATGAGTCTCAAGCCAGTGATTTATGGCTGAAATAGAATCATGATTTTTCCGCGCAAGATTCCCAATTTAGGAGAAGGTCTGAAAGTTTGTGGCGAGAGTGAAGAAATCTTAGCTCCATGTAGTTTCCGAAGTCCTCTGAACGTGCCATCTTTATTGAGCCATTTGTCTAAAAAAACTGAGACCGCCCTTAGCGCCAATCGCAGGAGGTAATAGAGCTCGGGTGTTGTGAAAGAGGTGTTTTTGGTATATTACCATTGAAAAAAGTACTTCTTGATATCCCATTTGCGAAATGCACTGTCCGTGTATTGTATGGACAAGAAGTTAAACGGGTGCGGTAAGGATTGAGCGAAAATGTCGCTATATGTACTCCCTTTCAAAAAACGAGAAGAGCGTCGGGTGCAGACCATACACCACAAGTGACGACGGCCTCCACAAAATGTAAATGTTTTCTGCCAATGAAATGATTAGCCTGTTGCAGTTGTATTCTATCAGTTGTCACTAATTACAACTATCATTTACCAAAAATCAGCTATCACTATGAACCACTACTAACCAGATTTACTTGGAGGCCGTCGTCACTTGTGGTGTATGGTCTGCACCCGACGCTTTTCTCGTTTTTGAAAGGGGGATATGTGATCCAGGTGGACTTTCAGGTGCTACCGGGATCAATTTCGTGATAGTTAGATAGACAGACAAGCAAGCAGACAATTAGACAGAAGAAGCGCTTTCTAGTTAGTTAGTTGATAGAAAACATTAGAGGAAATGCATCATTGCTACATTGATATCACACTTTGAAGGATAGGTCCTGCAGTAAGCAGTAGTAGTAGCAGTAGGTCATGTAGGCTTGCGAGACCGTAGTGGAAGCAGTTTCCGTCAACCGGACTAGGTAGACTTGCAAGACCGTAATGCAGGCAATTCCCGTGGCTGGACTAGCAAATATTTTCACTGACCGATAGCAACAGAAAACTTGGCCAGGTAAAGCAGGCTGTCCCGGGTCAGCTGAAGGTAGTTGGGAACGGCCGGTCTGCGATGGTATGGGCACGAGCTAAGGAGGTCGCAGAATCACCTGATAAAACAGCCATGGACTCCGAAGCGCAAGGCAAGCGGCCGCGTGGAACCCAAAGAAGAGGTGGAGAGACGTCATCAAGAAGGATCTCACTGAAGTCGGGGTCACAGCAGAAGATGCCGTAGATAGAACAACATGCCGACGGCTGACAAAGACAGTGGACCCTGCTACTATGGGGGACTAAAGCTAGGGAGGAGAAGAAAAGGACAGTCTGCGAACAGGTCATCAATTTCGCATATGGCTCAGTATCCTTGCTTCCCTTGGTGGTGAACCGAGGGAGATGGTGCACATTAGAATTATTTAGTCGCGATCTAATGACGCAGACGAACTACTTTCAATTCCCACCCTTAATGAATAATAAAAGTTAGAAAATTACACCCATTTAAGGACCAAACCTTCTAGCAGCTAACCAGCGAAGGCATTTATCGTTAGTACAATAACAAAAGTTCATTTTTCATTCAGTCGAATAATTATACATATTACATTTTATGGAAATCTTCCACTGCTGTGGCCCCTCACTTGCATGCTGCTTTTGATTTGCTTGGAGGCCTGGAAGTGTACTTACTTTTTGTTTCAAGCTATTCTGAACGAAATCGTTTGCCCTTTTGTTGAAGAGGGTGATAAATTGTCCAGTCGAAAGGAAAAGTCAATTGCGTGTTGAAATCGCGAATAGTTGGAAGAAAATTGCAACGCGGAGGCGAAAGTGCCCCAAAAATATCACGAATCCTGCTAAACACTTAATCTTTTACGCTTTTATGATTCGAAAACTGTACCCATTTTCAACTGATTATTTGTGTTTGTAGACTGGAGAGCGGCAGTGGTGCAGTGGCTAGTGGGATGCTTACCATGCGCGCAATCGGAGATCGAATCCTGAGTCGTGCGTCGTGTGGGCCAACCAAGGCATCCACCCTGGGGCGCTTGGCCTAGGACTGTATAAAAAACGGCCTGACTTTATGGGTTTTCTATTATTATCTGTCCGACAGTCGGCTGGCCCCGCAACTCATTGTATAGGCCAATAATCGCTTTCAAAAGCATACGAATGTACGATGAGTAGAATACGATCGCATCAAAAAGGCGACTGATCACTGCTTAATTGCCTTCCAATTTTTGTGGATCTAAAATTTGCTTTTCGTACCTTTCAACTTATAGTAAACTGAATGGGTAGCTGATGGCCACAACCTCATAGAGAAAGCTGGTACCGGAGAAAATCCAAAAAAGGAGGTTCCTTTAGAATGGGTAAGATTTGATCCGAGAGGGAAGTTTCTGTTTTGCCAACAGGGTCACGCGACACCCCTCTTCATCCCTCCTTCTCCTGCCCGCCGCCTCACTACTAGAGCGCAGAACATTTCTGGTTAATCCTCTCGGAACGCCGCATGACCTAATCCCATCAGAATCGTAGGCGCATTGGGAAAAACGATCTGGCCAATTCAAAGTGGATGCAGGGAAGACCTCCGATTTAGCAGGTCAGTAATTTTACCCGATTGGAAAAGTATTATATAAATCGACTGACTTTGAAGACGTGGAAGATTTGTTAGCTTGGCGAGGATTTGATCCAGAATTTGAGCCAGAGGTCGCGTGCGCGGTATAAAGAGATCACTGGCCAGTGCTCGTTAGGCGATCCTCTCCACACACTTACTTGTTATTCATTAATTATTATTAATTATGAGTGAAAGCGTGAACGATTGAAAATCGATCCGAAAAAGCGTAAAATACGACGAGTGAGGCTAGAGGGTGACTACAGAAGCCCCATCGATAGCGCCTATATAGCCTACGGGCCAGATTGACAACAGGCCTCTTGATTTATGTCTCCAAGTTTTTCATGAAGGGAACGAGTTCTACGTAAGGTGGAGAAGCTGCGCCAACGAGGGATTGAAAAAGTAATTCTATGGATGCCTGTTAATCATCTATACGAACTCATCGCCTTGCTTATCCGGTATCAAGCAAAATCTTGCAGAGGGTGATCTTGCTTTTAAAGGCAGCGATTATAAATTCAAAATTAAATTAAATAAATTATAAATTCAAGAAGGGCTCAGTGTGACGTGGTGGTGCTCAATGGTACGCCAGTAGCGAAAAAAAGCAGAAAAATCCGTCAAGAAAACGCAAAACGGGACCCCCTTTTTGGCCGTTGGTTTTCACTCATGAACAGGTAACAGCTCAGAAAGTGGACGTATGAACGAGTTCACCGCAACGCGTTTGGATGGCACCATGCCAAACACGCTTAATCGAGATGCTCCATTTGCGCGCTGGCACGCAGCTCGTCCAAATCACCAAGTAAACTAGTGGGCGGATCGCTTTTGGGGGCGGAGCGCTTTCGAAGTCCTGCTCAGCAACCAGCGCACCTTTCGTTGTGAAAGCGCCACACTCGCTTCCTTGGCAGCCAAGTAACTGCTTCGTGTGGTGCATATGCTTCCCCGATGCGCTCCCTCTTTATCGTAATCGCTTCCTTTAAGCAATTGGGTACCAAAGGGCTTCAGCTCGCAAAAGCAGCTTGCGCGAACTGCTGAGGGGAAGTTTCTGCCGTAATGTACTCGTAAAAACGGCACTTCAAGCGCAAAGATGTTTGAAAATGACTTGTTGAGGCCAGGGTCGGCCACTTTTTGCTTGTAACAACTGCAGCACTATTTTCTTTCACTTGTTCTCGTTATTCAAGGACGCCAAATCAGTTTTTTGCAGTTAATTCTGTTAATTTCACTAGAATCTGTTTTATCAATACCCTTCTGCCTTAGAGGAGATCCCTTCTCGATCTTGGGTTAAAACGAAGAAAGTTGGTTAATGACAAGCTTCTCTTGAGCTTACCGCCAAGCAAAATAACATTTGGAGAAGAGTAAAAGACTCATTTTCTGAAAGGAGTAGGGGAAAGTAAAATGGGAGAGGAGAGGGAGGAGCGGGGTAAAAGGTGTGACGGTGTGTTCATGACGCAATGAGTTCATGGCTAAATTCAAGCTCAGAAAATCAACTATGAAGTATGAAACTAGTGGATTTAAATACCACAAAATCTTTTATTCACTTAGCTATTTATTCGAAACAAAATCTTGTAGGTAAAAGCGGGTTGATTTTTTCCAAAAAGACGGACAAAGACTGATTTTTCATAACGGAATATTCAAGTTTTTACTTTTTCTTATAAAAGTTCTTATTTTGCGCTACATTCCCGCCACACTATTATGATCAGGCACCAAGCATTTAAAGCGTTCTCATAGCAAGGTCTCAGGCGACACAGAGTAAATGGTTGAGTCATTGCGATTCATGCCCTTCTTTTTCCATGACTAGTTCACCTCTCACTTATCCCTCACCCCTATCTTTGCTCCCCATAGTTTTCCGGGAATTCCTCTGTCAGGGGGGGGGGTGGCAGGGATACGCAAAACAGGTTACTAATCTTAAAGCTGTCTCGAAAAGTGCCTTTCGATGCAATGTTCGAATACTGATCTTTCCCATTAATCCGGACACCACCCTCCCAGCGGTTATGGACATGGCTTCTACATAAGTTTCCTGGCCATTCCAAACATTGCTGTCCCGCTGAGGTTCTTATTGAAGAACGTTGAGAGGAGTTACGGTCCCGCTAGACATTTTGAGAAGGTTTAGAGCTCGTATTGCAGCAACGAAGGGTGTGGGATGTCTTCGCACGAGGACTTGCGCTGTACAGCGAGGCAGGAGGGCAGATTAACGGCGGGAAAGGAGGTGGATTAAGGAGATGACGTACAGGTTTGGTGCCCGATTTGTTGTAGAGCGTGGAACCTACAGTGGCGATAAATGCCGAATAAATGTATTGTCGGCTGGGGCGGTGCGCGCGTTGATGGTCCCTTTACATCGGGTGGCGAAAACACGCGCAAAGACTAAAACACGAAAAAGCTCAGCGATAGTCCCCCAGCTGAAACCGGATAGGCACAGAGAGCGTTTCGCCCGGGTCCGGTTCATCGCGCTTCCTCTGATTGCAAGGGCATGCTTCTGCGTGAGATTGTCTCATCTCTGATGTTCAGGTGCGTAAACGGTTTCCAAGAAGGGTCGGGATCACAATCACAGGATTTATGCGACGAGAACATCGTATGCGGCTCGTAAACTGACAAAGACCGTTCTCTCAGGGATCATTTGGAGCACAGTACGTTCAAGTTCCGGATTTTTTATTAAACTGCTACGTGGACTCACGAGGTATTACAGAAGCTGAAAGAAATTT
Source organism: Ostertagia ostertagi (assembly GCA_036418205.1). Taxonomy (NCBI): domain Eukaryota; kingdom Metazoa; phylum Nematoda; class Chromadorea; order Rhabditida; family Trichostrongylidae; genus Ostertagia; species Ostertagia ostertagi. The sequence continues at coordinate 5,925 of MU872249.1, read as the reverse complement.
GTACGGGCACGACCCCTTGAAGGTCAAAAAATTGCTGAGTGGTTGTGACTTCACTCGCGTAGGTTAGACGTAAAGGGCTTCTATCCAAGAGTACCTGGCTGCCGTTGGTTTAGAATATCACACTCACTAGCGCGGACGCCATTTGAAGGGAAGTTTTCGATCTAACCTGAGATGCAAAAATTTGTCACCACGGAAAACATTGAACCGCTGACAATTTCTTTCAGCACATTTTGGCCTCAAGCGCGCTCAGCAAAAATGGACCCTACTTTGCAACTCACTCCTATAACCTGCAGAAAACGTTTGAAAAGCGTATAAGATCTTAACGCCATCCTTTAAGAGCGCCACTGTCGGGATAGAAACGGGCTCAACGGGCGCCTATGCGTTGCTTTTCCGAGGCCTGTCACAGATGAAATGCTACATGTCGTTTTAGGTTGATGACCCGCTAGTATTTCAAAGGTATGATTTCCCCTTTTTGAATACAGAATTAGTAAAAAAGTAATAAGTAAAAGAATAGAAAGAATATTCAGATAGGTTTGAAGTCTGAGAAAATCTTACAAAAACTAAAGTTCTTCATCCAAGCTTAAAGCTCTAAGTAGCATGTTGAATTATGTATAGGTTGCTGATGGGACGAAGTTGCTTTGTCAAATAGGGTGTAGTAGGCCTAGAAACCGGGTCGGCTTACATAAAATGTTCGCCATTTTCGGGGTAGCTCTTATAGGCCAAGTTTGAAGGCAACGTGGTAAGTCCCATAAGTTGAGCAGAAATCCCCCAATGATGCCAGTAGAAAACGTGAAAGGAGCTGGAGGAGGAGTTGAACCTCGTAACCTGGTAATGGAAAGACAGACGTGCTTATCAAAAGGATAAGGCAGCAAGTCCGCATGATCCCCGTTTTGGGATGCGGCACGCATTCTACTTCCATTTGTACATTCGTAGTGGCGTTTGAATGCGATGTGGCCTATACAATGACTTGCGGGGGCCAGCCGATGTACAAGTCAGTGTTTTTATCCTCCCAGACAAGTCTGGTACCAATTAACCGACCCCGGAGGGATGGAAGGCTTGGTTGGCCCGGCGACTCACGACCCAGGATTTGATCCCCGGACCGCTCGCGTGGTAAGCAGTATCCCTTGCCACTTCACACTTCTACCTCAAGGCGTATGTATTAGGAATCTAATTTGTTCCAATGACAACTGCGCTTCAAAGTGTTTCAAATTAGAAGATATCGAACTACGGTACACCAAACTGATCCCAGTCCCTCGTCTTGGAGCACGGCTACAAGTATATACCACATATTGGGAGGCAAGGCACGTCCATCAATCACTGCACGCTTGGTCTTCGACGAACATGGACGGCTTTGTGTTCATGGAAGGATTGATGAAACATCCCTCGTCAAGAGCTGGTCATCCATCCGTGTGAGTGGTGGCCTTGGTTGAAGGAAGCATCGCTACGCTTCCTTCACCCATTTTTCTATTTCTGAAAGGAGAACAGCTTCTTCGTACACTGAGGGCGTTACAGGTTCCCCCACCGCTTCTCTCACTCAAACTGGAACCAGCTTTCAGGCCAAGCGAGTTCTCCAGATCGATCTCAACAGATGGTCCGGTTTGATAGGAGACAAGTTGAAATGATTATCCTAAGTCAGATTTGTTCAATTTTTTTTCGATTCCCAGTTGATAGTCGGATACACGGCGCAACCGTAAGTGTTGCCAGTGTCCTTCACTCTTCTGCATATTATTTTCGACTGAGATTTCTGGTATGGAGAAAAATCAGAAAAAAAACCTACAGAAAAATCAGTAGAATTTCCAACTAAGCCGATGAACGAGGAATCACCATATGAAAAGGTTAGAGAACAAAGCGCTTGACTTAGTCACTCCTGCCAAGCATACAGCATTCAGAGGAACAACACAGAGCCTTGTGTGGGCCAGGAGATGTTTTAACAAGGCTTTTTGGAGCAATACCTCGTGCCAACTACAAGGATCTCAACTTGCACATTTTCGGGGGAGCGCTCTGGAGTGGGGCAACCGATCTGTTTGTGCTTGAAACCAGTTCCATATTACTTGTCTTAAAGGCATGCCCCAGGATCAAATAGGTGCGGTTCTTGCACACGGATACGAATGTATCGGTGCGAAATGGGCCTGACAATGAAGAAAAAAGGAAAAGAATCCGTCGAAAACGCTCAGGTCGAGGGCTTGCTCACCTTTATTAAAGCTACTGTGCTAAGGTCATGAGAGACTAAGGAGAGAGAGGCGAGTGTGAGGCGAGAGAGCGCAGCAAATGGGAGGGCGCCAGACAACAGCCTGGTGAAAGAAAAAAATTGCAGCTGCTGCAGCTTACTTTGCAAGGCTCAAGCGCTTTTGGTTAATTCCCGCGCACTGGAATGTCACGTCTGTGATTGTCCTCTAGGGATATATCTTAAAGACTGAAGGGAAGGGTATACGACTTTTGCCTGGATTGTGCCTTAAAATCTTCATGAAAACTGATATTTTTGGGGAGTCCTCCTTCATCCTCTCGCAGCTCTCTGCAATCAATTGTCATCAGGAAAATCTGGAAGAAACGTCATCTGGAATGGAATTAAGCTAGTCAGCGCACTGAGCAGGATCCGATCCGACATTTGACTGTGCGGTAAGCTGCGCTGCTTGTCATTACATTGTCGACGCTCGAAAAGTCCCATTATTTTTTCAGAATTGTATCTGGGCTAAATATTACTGCCTGCCGATTGGATTAACGTTTTCAACCAAGCAAAAATGAATAAATAGGAATCATAAATAATTTCAAAAAATGCATGTAAAGAAAACAATTCCGCTAGAAAACAAGAGCCCCACCGGGGCAGATCAGATGAAGCTTGAATTTCAAAGTAAGAAAGATAAATCAGGGGCAACATCTGATAGAACAGCAGCGTTCAATACAGCAGAGGAGGAATTAGAAAGGCGAACGACGAAGGAGAAAAAGTGAAATGAGGTATGTCGGTTACGAGCTTGACAATGACAACTCTCTTGACCCAACTGCGAACTAGACGGAGTAGTTGTTTTTAGGAGGATTGAATGAGGCGGTCATGTAGTTAGGAGGGGACATTTTTGTGGAATTCATAGTTTGTGCCGACTAGAACAATTCCAATTTTTCAAAGGAGTAGGAAGCTCTGTGATGGATCAGCCTGTTCCTCCAAAAAGGGAAATGGGTGAGGATTACTTCTTCTGAATCTCTATGTTAAAGAAAATTTCTTGCCAAATTTCTTCGGTATAAATGCATTGAGCCCTCTGCACCTCAACGCCCTACACCTATTCCCTAACTGAGGGATTGCCTGGAATAAAGTGGCCTTCAAGTGAGATAATTGAAGATCAAAGGAATTGGTGGGTGTTCTTTAATGTGCCCCCGGTAGGTAGGCTGGGTAGGTAGGCTTTCGAAACGGATCCAAATTTCCCAAATGAGCAGCGAGTTCAAGGGGTCGAAGTCCAAACGACATAGTGAATAGCCACGGGTTTTCGTCGGCATTTAACGTACGAGAATCGCGGATCGGGACCCGAGAAGAGACTAATAGTCCAGAAAATCGTAAGAATGAGTCGCGGTGATCCTTCACCGCTGAAAGGGAGAGTGCGGTGATCGACCGCCGTTAAATCAACGACCCAGAAAGTCTCGAAGACCTCAACACGTGCCGCTGGCGCGAGTATATTCAGACTACTTAAGCACCTCTTGATCGGCTGAACTGTAATGAAGGTCTTCGGAGACCTTGCGCCCTCGATCATCAACAACAGATGTCAGCAGTAGCCATTTGTGTCGGTATTAGAGCTCTATAAAAGGCACCTTGAACAGCTTTAGGACCTTTTTAAATACATTTCCAAAGTGAGGGGCTGGAACTTGAAAGCATTGAAATTGTGGGACCTCATTAATCTGTAGTGCGGCGTTACGTCATGGTCCTTCCACTATCAGAGAATGACTTGACCTTTATCCTGCTTGGTTAGAACAATTCGTTGCATCCCCCAGATATGTACCCAGTCTGGGCTTAGTGCTAATAATAAGCTGCTCGAGTTTCTAGGCTACGGTAAACGTTCGAATCTATGGAAGCATTGCGTGAAACCAGAAATTTCAGGAACCATTTTGAGCCCGGGTACAACTTGCACCAAAAGAAAGAAACCCTAAAGATTTGAAAAACATTAGATCTCTTTTTTTACTATTTGGATCACATGTGGATGCAAGATGTAATGTTAGAAATCTAACCGGTATATTAATCCATATCATACATAAGATCTTTTGCAGTTATCGAACTAGTAGGTGGCGCTATACGGTTGACGGACTACTTGACCGCCGGTATTCTTTAATCCGCGCGCTCAGATGCATTCTCGTCTCGTCCCTCTTATCGAGCAGCTCCTGCCGCATTGTGATCTCACACAATTCAAGCTGTTTGGTCCACACATGTATTGGCTCACCACTGGAATGTCGGATTCCTCTCCCCCTTACAAGGCTTAGTCCTAAAGCTCTCACCTCCATGGGATTTGGAGCCGAGCCAGGCGCCGTTCTCTAACTGTCTGTGCCCTCCGCCATTCGTGGCAGGACCATGGAAGAAAGTTAAGGTAGTCCGTAAACCCGCTATTACTGTTCTATTCAGGCTATGGATTTCGTCACGAGCAGAAAAATCGGCTCACGATGATCACGCACCCTTGGAAGCCTCTCCTCCTCCACCCAATTCTTTGTCCCGATTCAGCAAAAGAGATGTTAGGAGGTCCCAAATGCATTGCCACCACAATGCCCCGTACCTTGTGATACGCCATACCTGATACCTAGCGCCCAAAAGTGAACTACTATTCACCATGTTGAAAGTGACATTATCAAAAAACACTGGCTAGGAAAATTCGAGGATATGGAGAGTTCTCAAGATGGTTTGTCGCACATCATAAAGATACATATGTGCGCGAAGCATAAAACTGAGGAACATTTTTTTTCAAGCGGCTATGGAGCCCAAAAATATGGAACATATGGCTCGTAATTCGATTCCAGCCGCAGACAAAATCTTGCATTTTTCTGATTTCAACTTCCTCGTTTTCATATTTGTCTAAAGCCAATCAGTGAAGAAAACCTTCCACTATACAACAATTTAAAGGTACAATTGCTGTAGAGTCTACTAAAAATTTAACAATTTTCCCTTCCTAAAAAAGCCCTCCACCCTTTTTTTCAGGCAATCCCAGAGCCCTTAGAAAGACTTATCCTCGGCTTTATGCTCTCTTTATGCTCTACACACGTGCTCCTATAACTTGCCAAAACCGTTTCGAAAAGGGGTTACACTTCCTGAACGACTTTTCCTGGCGAGCGCAGAGAGTGAGAATGTAAGAGTACATTGGACGAGGAGACGCAGACAATTCGTCGCAAGGACTGCTGCATTATGTGGAAGGAAGAGCTGCGGTCATCCGCTGCCACGGAGGAGCCATGGCGCTCATATCGAGCTCTCCTGCCCCAAAATAGGCCCCATCCTTTGTGGATAGCTCTGTCCTGCTCAGGTGAGAGATGGGTCTTGTCACGACATGTGCTCATAGTAACAGTGGGGTAGAACTTGTAAGAAGACAAGATCTAAGGTCAAAGTATGAATTCGGTTTACAGCGGCATTTTCTGATGTGCAGTGAAGAATATGGACCTCAGGTGTGAAGCTGTTGGAATATTGATCACCTTCTACGCATTTCAGTAGTGAGTGTTCTCTGGGAAGAACCAGAGTACTTAGGAAAAATGCAGCGTCATTTCTTACACCTCATGCTCATGAATTTATGGCGGAAGTGAGTGAGGATGAATGGGAAACAATTGAGTGCACGTGATGGAAGGCGGTCATTTTCCTCCTTGTCACAGGAGTAACGTCTAAGAGGTGTGTCGCCAAATGCACTTGAAATATGTCTTGTAGGTTCATGTAGAAGGCAGAAGAATGAGGAAGAGTGAGAGGCAGATGAAAGTGAG
>MU872248.1:0-12759 GCA_036418205.1 Ostertagia ostertagi | reverse complement strand
AACGAAGTACAGTAGCGGTCAAATGCGTTCGCCGAAACGATTTTCAGTGCACTATTTTTTCTTTTAAAGGAGGATTGCACGGAAAGAACGAAGGTCGAAGAAGGGAGAAATCGCCTAGTGGGGAGAGCGGTGAATCTCCTTGAGGGTGCGGACAGACGCGCAATTCGGCATCGAAAGATTTGACCTCGGCGATCTAGCATGGCTCAAAGTTGGCGGTTCGGCGATCTCCGCCCACCGATCATCTGATCACTCGCCGTAGTCAATACGTGGCGAGTGATTAGATAGCTGAGAGAGCGTAGTGTTGAAGAGGGCACAGCGATGAGAGTCGCATCAATGCTCAAATCAACGGGCAAGGAAGGGGTCCCATTTCTCGGGTTCTGGGCCGTTTCTCATGGTTTTCCTTCTTTCGTGTACCACTCACCATCCCTAGTTAATTTGAAATGGGTTGCTTTTTCATCGTGAATTCGTCCTTTAAAAGCTTCCCGGTGCTCTTTCTTCTGAACCATCTGCATATCGGAGCGGCGAGTGACTCGCCTTCGAAATGAAGTTGATCGTTGAATTTTTTGGGGCCCAAGACCAGGATTTGAAACTCGCAGTCAGCGCTTTCTTGTCCCCAAATTTGAATAATATCAACAGTTAGCTCAACTCCAGCATGCTTTGGCGGGTCGCTCGTGGCAAGTAGATGCGTAATGTAGTGAAGGAGGTGAACATTTTGCGCGCTGGGGCGTCTATAACGAACTGCGCCAAGCAAATTTTGGAGTTCTGCGCAGCAAATCTCTACCGCCACAATGATGGTCTTGTTGAGGAACCTTCTTGTAGAGCTTTCCTGGCAGTCTTTTCAGTAATGGAAATCCGACCCGCGGGTAAAATCTGGAGGAAATCTCAAGATCGTACTTTTGGTGTAGGAGGTGTACGCTATATACGAAGAATGACGTTCCACCCAAAGTATTGCACCCGTTGGACGCTATCGTGAAGTGTGGCCATAGAGGAATAGTAGGCGATGGCTCGGAAAGCAAATTGACAAGTTGCTGAACTTTTTTGGGCTCTGGTAGACATTGATTCGTGTCTACCCGGTAAATGGAGGCAGCAAGAACGTCCTATGTTTTTCTACCTTTTACCCAAAACTTTTAAGAAAAGAAAAATTTGGAAGGAATATCTCGCAGTACTTCCTTTCCGAGCAACGTCCTTACTTGCCATTAGTTACTTATTTATTCAATTATTTTCTTCATCACTTCGCGATGCCTGCAGCTGCGAAGAGAATAGATTAACACTGACTGGAGCATATAAAAGCAAGGCAAGAAAATGCATACACAGATCAGGGTACGACGATAGCAGATATGAGAAAGAACAGATGTAAGTACGCTCCATCGTGATTTAAAGGCAGCGATTACGATAATTTCAAGGGTTTAGAGGAGACGTGGTGGTGCTCAATGGTACGCCAGTGGCGAAAAAAGCGGAGAAATCCGTCAAGAAAACGCAAAACGGGACCCCCTTTTTGGCCGTTGGTTTTCACTCATGAACAGCTCAGAAAGCGGACGTATGAACGAGTTCAGCGCAACGCGTTTGGTAGCACCATGCCAAACCACACTAAAGTCGAGCAAACCACCAGTTGAACTAGTGGGCGGATCGCTTTTGAGCGGAGTGCTTTCGAAGTCCTGCTCAGCAACCAGCGAACCTTCGTCGTGAAAGCGCTACACCTCGCTTCCCTGGCAGCCAAGTAACTGATTCGTGTGGTGCATATGCTTCCCCGATGCGCTCCCCTTTATCGTAATCGTTGCCTTTAAGAGTCTCATATAACCCTCTTTTTCATTAGTGTTTACGATATCGGGTGTATGATTTTTTCCTCTGAGGCAATTGCATAACAATGATTAGAAGTGAGCAAATAGAGACAATCATCCAGTTTGAATCACTGTGCTTCTATATTTCCGCATTTTCAGCGTCACATACGAGTGAATGACAGTGAAACAGTTATTGAAGACCTGCTGGTGAATGAAACCTACGCATTTTCCGTAATGGCAGAAAATCACGCAGGAAGAAGTCCACCCAGCTCCATGGTTCTACTGAATACTGCAAGTGAGTTGCTTAATTAAAGGCACAACCCAGAAGTCGTGTGGTGATTGTCCCCTGGAGGTCCACCCTCCTTCTGTAGACCCCTAGAGGGCAATCACAAATTTGGCATTCCCGTGCACGCAAATCGATATTTCTTTTCACGAATACGATATCCGGTCTAAGACCCCCATTTTATACTTCAAATTGAGAGAGGCTTGAGGGGCTATTTTGCTGCTGCTTAATCCGTCCAACAGAAGCTTCTCCTTTTTTGAATTTTCGTACTAGTTTGTAGTTCTCGTTCTCTCCATCGCCATCGTGTCGTCTGGGCTCTCATCCGTGAGCTAGCTTCGTCCTGCGTAGAGTCGTATAGTGCTGAATATCAAATGAAAAAATAGAGCATATTCTTTAGAGCTTCACTCAAGATTTGGAAAAGGTCTTGAATAAAAAATCGACTATTCGTTGTGCAAGAAGTGACTCGCAGCCGCGTCACGTAATCGCCCCTGTGCTTAACCTTCTTTTTTGAACTGGAATTCTGCTTTGGAGTAGTGTACCATTCACAACCCTCAACTCCAAGCTAATTGAACTGCACATTTTTTGATTTTTACAGAATTTTGTGTAACAGCCTCATGAGAGTATGTCACCTTTAGCTCAAAGATTAATTTGTTTCAAAAGTGTCTTTTCTAGAAAGGTATTCATCGAAAGTTTATTTCAGTGTTCAAGGAGAAAGAACCAGTCCTGTCCTTCTTCTACAAGACTCTCAGCAACGGAATCACTGTTCAAAGTGTGGTTCTCTTCATCATCGCCTTCTTCCTCATACTTTTCCTGCTGCTCATCTGCTGTGTCGTGTGCTGTAGCATTGGAGTACTACGGAGGAACAACTGCAAATGTTAGTGTTTTACATTCATTAATGATTTACAGTAGTAAACAGATGCAGTATTGTAAGCTCCAAAATAAAATTGGGTTGGTAAATATGCCGTAGCGCTTGTGCTCGGTACAGACGAAAAACATTATATAGAAACTCAGACTTGAAACTAAAGATCTTCTATTTGTCAACATTTGCGACTATGATTTAATTGCGGAAGGAATCACCAGATCTCGTCATAATATAAAAGATCCTCGGCCTATTTTCAAGGTCCTCACTAATCTGGTTTTATAGGACGAAGAGATGATTTTAAACCGGGTGAAAACCAAGGTCGGTTTCTAAGGCGGGATAATTGCTATGGGTTCTGAGAAGTTTTTGCTCGGGAAGTTAATTTTTCTTTATCAAAACTAAAAATAACAGCTGTAGGAACGCCGGCCTTTGCTGCCTGGATTCCCCAACTTTTAGGCGCTATGTTTATGCGATTGATATTGAATTGAAAAATACTAATATGTTAGTATCACTAGTATAGCAGAAAAGTTTTTCAAAAATCACAGTTGGTTGTGAGAAAAAGTTATGTATGCTATACGAAGTTATTACGCAAAACCATGAAAAAAAAACGCCCGATTACACCAGTTATACTTTTAAAGGCAAAAGTCAGGCTCGTGTTTGGGCATTATGGCGCCTGAAATTGAGTGTAGAGATGGGAGGTGGAACGACAGTGAAGAAAAAACGCAAAGAAACCGTCGACAAGACCGAAATCGAAACCCTTCCTTCTAGCAGTGAAGGAGGCTTGCTCGGGGGAGAGCCACGTCCAAACGAGTTTTCCGGATATGCCAGCCAGCCGTTCCATGATACGGCAATCAACCTAGCTGATCTCACACGTTAGGCCAGCCACGCACCACATCCCGCGGTGGGCGGGACCAGCTGATGAAACGAACCCATCGCTGTAAGTAGTAGGCCAGAAGGCCTTGACGGCGCGCAATCTCGAGTCAGGAGTGTGGCATCACCCCTCTGAGCGCATTCCTGGAAATATTAGTGATGGAAAGGCCTTCTATGGTCACCTAATCCTGACTCGTGGCTTTAAAAGCAACAACCCCAGATAAGGGTGTGTGTGGGACAATTCATTTTGTTGGTAGGGTAGAGTTGCCCGCGAGTGTCTATTAGAGAAAAGCCGTTGTCGGTGATTCAAAGCCGCGCGACAATGGCACTAGTTCCTTATAAAGTACCACTTGGCGCCGCACGCTTTGCGCGCACAATCTCCCCCACGTTTTCTCCGGTCTCTGAACTGTCTCTGAGCGATTTATATGCTTGGCGGCAAACCGCGCCCACTTTGGTGCATGCTCCGCCACCATTAGAAGTTCACTTCCTTCCCTTCGCCGGCCTCTATCCACTTTTTCCCGGTTCCGGGAACACTTGGAATCGATTTGTAAGACTGGCAACAAACTCCGCCCTCTTTGGTGTGTCAACCACCTTTTCCCGCTCTCTGAACGTCTATGAAACGAGTGGCGAAGTATACCGGAACTCCGCCCACTTTGGGGCACGCCCCGCCCCCACTAATGGTAGTCGACTTTGTTTCCACCGCTGAATCTATCCACTTTTTTCCCGCCTCAATGACTTGCTCAAACTCAGAACCGAGCTATAGGTTTGGGAAACCGAGTTGTGGAATTTAAGCAAACTCCGCCCACTTTGATGCGAGCCGCCCACCGACGGTAGTTGACCTCCTTCCCTTCGCCAACCTCTATCCACTTTTTCCCAGTCTCCGGGACCTCTTAGAACCGAGTTATTGGTTTGGGAAACCGAGTTGTGGAGTTTGACCAAACCCCGCCCACTTTTGTGCAGACTACGCTTGTCCACCTTTTTTCCGCTTTCCGTGGCTCCTCAGAACCGAAATGTGAGAGACTTGTAGAAATCGCCGTACACTTCAGAGCGCGCTCCGCCCATTCTGGGCGGGCCTCCGCCCACGTCATGTATGCTGGAAACACCTTAGACATTGCTCCCTTACACCAATTGTTTTCTGCTCTGTAGGCTTTCTCCCAACCGAGTTATGAATTTTTCATAAAGCACTGCTTTTTTAGAGAACGCCCCGCCCACCGGGGGTGGGTCTCCCTAATTCGATCTGGCTTACCAATGCACACCTTTACCCACTTTTTGGCCCAGTTTCGAGGCTGTTTTGTCACTGAATTTGAAATCTTGGTCGTCAGTACAGTTCATTTCGACGCACGCCACGCCCTGTGGGCGGGGCTCCGCTTAGCTGATGTGTGTTTTGTACTTCGTGAGACCTTGCCCACCCATCCCACACTTGACCCGGTCCCTCCAGGCGGATCCCGAGGAGCTAGGGAATTTCGTGACAGACATACAGAACGACAGACGAAGCGCTTTATAGTAAGTAGGATAGAATAATGGATACGTGCGCGCGCACTCTTGTGGATGCCAACGTGGACTGCGGACCTAACGGCTATTTTCGAACATTGCGCGAGTAGTGAGAGCACGGGGTAAACAGCTCACAAAACCCGTACAGGCATGCCCTCCCTCCTCTGAAAAGGGAAAGGGATCATGTTAAGGGCATTAATGGCGTTTTCCTTCGCTCTTGGCCATTTATGGATAACTCTTCACCCACATCTTCATAACCGACCGCTGTTGCCCCATCGACTTCATCCAGGATTGTTGCTTCGGAAAAATGTCTCGCGGTAGCGTCGTAGGTTGAAGGAGGGAAAACATGCCATCTCGAAAGGCAGGCACAGCTGGCATGGTCGTACATTCAATGCTTTTCGCAGAGAAGAGTATGTCTCCAGCGGCCTACCGATAAGAGTCTCAATGTGGAGACCAGCGGGGGGGGAGGGGCTCTATCTCAAAGTTCTGGGTCGTTACTCATGGATTTTCCTCATCCCTTTCCCAATGACCACCTCTGCCTTGATTTCTGATAGGCTGCTTTTCATCGTGGACTCCATCTTTGAAGTGCTCGCTATTTTCTGAAAATTGTTATAGGAAAGTTCTAGACACAATCCATATGAACTTCGGACCTGGAAATAGGTTGAAGGTACTAACCTCTGCCACACTTGTAGGGGAAATATCTGAAAATACGATGTCGAATTAATGTGAGAGATGTTCCTGGATTTGTAATGGTAGGACTAATACTGACTAGGCAATGTTATTCAGATTCAATTTTGTGTGTACTCGACTCTTACTATTACATATCAATGGTCCATTGGACATTACATTTGAACGTTTTGCCTCATCTAACCTTACGCTACCAAAAGATGCCATTTCAGTCTCGCGATCTCCATCATCTGCTAACGGGAAGTTTTTGGACACTTCCTATCGAATATTCAACGAGCAGAAGGTGCACAAGTCTCGAATTAGTGAGGATCCTGTGAGCTTGTTTGGTACCGGGGACCACGACGAACACTCACCCTTGAGAGAAGTAAGTTGGACTCACCTTTATTGTTTTCGAGCATCTGAAATTGGACTGCCCTCTCAGACAGGTATTGGTTCCGTCAAACCATAGCCCTTTCCATTTGCTGCCAGCTGTCTAGGCAGCTATGCGAAAGAAGTTAGTGCAGTAGTAGAATTACATGTGCAAGAAACTTTTTTGCCAAATTGGTCTCCAAAGCAGCTGAGCCACAGCAGGTCACAAGGACTCTATTACAAAGGCTTTTTTGGTGGAACTCATGCTAGAGGAACTAGTTTACCCGAACTTCAATTTTCTTCCTTGATCTACTTTTTACCCGAAAGATGAGAAATATGCGTTCAGAAGCAGGAAGAAGACCCCTCCGAATTCCCAAGGAGGTTTGCCTACTCAGACGCTCTACCCAATCTGTACGGTGAAGATACAGACGACGTCGATGACAAACGTTCAGCAGCACCGCATCATTCGTTATACGTCACTTCTAGTGAGTAACTGTTAACGGAGTAAAAGAACATTATTTCAACAGTGAAATTAGTACCTCCAGGTGTTCTTATGGATGGAGCCAAAGCTGATGACAGTCACTATCATCATAGTGGATCATCACATGAAATGCTCTTTCCATATGGTGCTGAAACAATGTTCAATTCTTCCCCACAGGTTTGTCAATGTGCATCAATTTGAGCACAAAACTCGACACACGCGTTTTATTGAGAACTCTTAGAATCTACTGTTCTTTCACGAAGGTTTGCAGTATAAATGGTTGTTCAGATGAGTGCTTCGCAACGCTTCATTGGAGCCAAAAATCCGGACTCATACTTCTCCTCGACGGCTGACACTTCATCATCCCTCACTGACACCCATAGCACAGGGTTAAATTTCACGCGAACAGCATGTGAATCGTCTTTGCAGCCACGGTTAGTCTTTTCCTCTATCATTGTAGCCACCATAGTCAGCAATGGTTTGTGGTTGTGACGATTGCGAGAGCAATCCCCATTCGCCCGGACTATATTCAACAAAGGGGGTCGCATTTTGATTTTGGATAGGGGGCTCATATTGGGGATGAGCGAGGCTAATTACCTCTGGGAGAAGTGTGAGCTGGGGTTGTGAAAAGGGGGTTGCAACAGAAATGTTTTTCGACATTTTTGATGAGAACTTTAGGAACGAAGCCTGAAATGCAAGAAATCCTCTTTTTCTAATTCTTCTCCCCTCTTCTCGACAGCGGTTTCGGAGGGAAAAGTGGGCGGATAGATTTGGAACATGTCGAACTGGTGCCGCAGTCAAATACTCTGGAACTATGGTAACAATCGTGACGGTGAGGGTGGTGATCAGGGTAGGGAGGAGGGGTGTCGTATCGAGGAAGACTCCTAAGGCTGACAGTAGTGGTGAGACATGGTGCGCATCGACCACCCCCAAACGGGGATTGCAAAATTTTTGGAGAAGTGCTAAAGCGACTGTAGACGCTGCACGCTGTTCGGCCCGATTGCGTCCGCATGGTGATTGCTGCCTTTGGGTGTCCCCCAACAGGCCCACCGCGCGGCGAAGCAAGAGACGCAGATGCGGCAAAGAGACGAGTTGCAGCGCGTGCTGTGCGATATGAGACGTAGTATGGTACACTCTCTTTAACCTGACGCCTAACCGCTACAGTATGCGCTGCGACTCGTCCCTTTGCCGCGTCTGCGTCTCTTCCTTCGCCGCGCGGCCGTTGAGGCACACCCAGCCACGGCATACGTCTAGTTAGGCAGCGTAAAAATTCTGCAATTGGTATGTATACGAAGATTTGTATGTAAGTTTCATATACTACACATATTCGACGAAGCCCTAGTATGCAACTTGTTTCTTGATTCGATAGTGTCCAATTTCATGCGTTGTTTTCTGTTTTACTGATTTCTTAGTCCATGCCGCTGAGCGTTCGCGTTTCAGGCGAGATGGCAGCGATCCGGGCAGTTTGCGAGGCGGAGGAATGTCTCGTAGCAGTCACGTCTCATCGCCAGATGTTCCAAAAATGTCAATGCAGACATTCATGTCATCCTAGACGTAATCTGATGTTCCCCTCCGATGGTCGAGCTGAGTGTCAAACTGCTATGGAACATCGTCGCCGTTGGGGTGAAGAATAACTACTAGCAGTGAAATTTCCTTGAAAAACCGAGTAACGTCAACCGTAATCGCGTCATCACCTCGTGCCATCGTTGAGTTCATTAACATTTTGTAAAGAAATATCATAACTGTAATCATCATCATCTGTGCATCATTGATCTCAATATTGTTATCGATCACCTTAGCCTTGCGTTCCTGTAATCTCTTATACTTCGATCGTTCGCCATTATGATATAACTTTGAAATTTAATACTATAATTTTGCTCAGACTTAATTCGAACAACATGGCGTAAATATTGAAGGTGAGGATAGAGAAAACTGAAAAAGCAGATAGAGTGTGATCCAAGGATTTGATTACACTCTCAAAGGCAAACCTCAGGATAAACTAAGCATGGAAAGTCCTTCAATGATGAAGCTGGTGATGGGAAATGGCTTACAAAAGAAAAAAAGCAAAAAACAACTCACGACTGTCTGAGCACCCGAGCAAAGTTGCAGTCTCAGCTCCACCCTCCTTGAGATGGAGAAGGGGCGTGTTTGGGCTACTTCACAACCAGCTAGCTCCAGTTTGCTCCAGTACCAACCGTCTCCTGCTACTGCAACGACTGTGGTCTTCTCACAGCGGAAGGCGGGCTTTGGGAACGAAGGTGCGGATTGCTTGTCACCTGCCTGTTGCCAGGGAACTTCTATCGTCTTTGTCCGCAAAAGAGGAATGAAATCAACGCTTGTCCGCCTATTTAACACGATGAGATTGGAACAGGTTAGGGTATCCAGTCCCAGGCCGCTCCTTTAATTTATCACTACCAAGACTTCTTCCCTCTAAAGAGATTTTAAAAGAATAGCCATTCACACACCTGACTCCAGTTCGTTTATGCTCTCCTACAACGTTGCAAAAAGAACACGCCAGTGACGGTTATCCTAGGTAACAGTCCATACACTCAATGCTTTGCAATAATTACACATTCGCCTATGAGTTTTTTTTTTAATTTTCCTCCCAAGATGTATTCGATGAAATTCTCAAGTCGAAAAATGTTATCGGTTATAAAATGCCTATTTGCCAGCCAGCACAAAGTTCCTAGATCGAATTTTAAAGAAGTTTCTGGGCAATTTCTCGAAAAATCCGCTCTGGCCTATTCCGCATAATTATACATACATCTACTCCATGCTTTCTTGCTGCTTTTCTTTTCTGCTCGATTAACTTTTTTATTGTTATCAACAACTCTTCTTTGGGTGAAAACGAGAGGGAAATCGTCATCAGAATTCAATAATCCATTTCGTTATTATCTATCGGGCAAAACCCAAAGATAAAGAAAAACAAATATAGGCAAATGATAACAAAAATCGTAAGAGTTGAAAAGCAGTCACACTGCACGAACTTTCGGCCGAGTTTTCTTAGGAGTAAACAGTTTCTCTAAGCATTTTTTCAGGATATGGAGTAGAATTGAACCTTGAAGAACTTTCTTGCCTTCTGACTGAGACAAACGCCGCCTCATAAGAAAATCAAACAGTTCCATCATGTTGTGCTTGGAAATCGAACCTTATTCTCCAACGGCATGCCTTTTTCGGCATGTGTGAAGAAATGCAAGGCTTCATTTACGATGGAAATGTAAATCGCATAGATTATGACAATAAAAGAGCACAAAACGAGTGAGATCGCGGTTTGACCTGATCATTGTCTTACTATTTTGCTTTCTTCTGGACGCCTTCATACGGTGAATGATACGCCTTCGCAGTTACGAAAAAGTTTATCATGAGTGCGAGGAATGTTCCGAGAAAGCGTAAAAAATAAGGCAAAAAACCGAGCTCACCACCATCGGCTCTGCTTCACCTCTTGACAAAACCGTCTCCGTTTTTGGGATCCCCTTTTTCTAACTCTAGGAGAGCTCTAGGGATCTAATCCCGACCCGTGGCTTTGAAACAGGA
Organism: Ostertagia ostertagi; assembly: GCA_036418205.1. Lineage (NCBI taxonomy): Eukaryota > Metazoa > Nematoda > Chromadorea > Rhabditida > Trichostrongylidae > Ostertagia > Ostertagia ostertagi. The sequence continues at coordinate 2,428 of MU872248.1, read as the reverse complement.
AGCGTTTTCCCCCTTTGTGTCAGATATTGGTAAAAATGATTGATGACACCATGGTAAATGAAAGAAGAGATTAAAAGAAGCTGTTTAGCTTGTGGAAGTAAATGGAGTAGTTATACATAGACGAGGGAACTACTGCAACGAAAAAGGACTAGTAAAAAAGTGCTGCGCCTTCAGACAAAATTTTACTGAAAAAAAAATTGAAATCCCTTTTACTTGTTTTTGCGTTTTATTAGGCACCTTCAAGGACACGCTTGAGGGTACAAAAAGGTATCGTGCAAGGTTCTATTCTATTAGTTTCTCTAACTCAAGCCATCTTAAACTGTTGCGTATTATACAAGGCCATTATGTTTAATTCATCGCAGCTAACAGCTGTGCTGCATTTATGGGATTTTCATTCATTGCCACAATTTTATGGTCCCAATCCAATAAGTTCGGCCAAGATAATGTCGCCTCGCATATACGGGGGTGACCAAAAAGGAGACACTTTGTTCATGACAAGCTACCTCGCACAGGGTGCCGTGGTCCATAAAAGTTTTTCGGCAAAATATTCCAAAAACTTCTTTCAATAAGCAGATGAAGGCCCTCCTTCCCTGACTCCGCCGTTTCAGAATGACGTCATCTGCCATCGATGTCGAAATTAAGGAGCCCTACCATAATTTCTCCAGCCTGAGATACCTGATTTGCTTCCAACGACTCCTTGGAATAGCAGATTCCTTCATTCTGCCAAGGAAGAGTAGCTCTAATTGTTCAGGATCCCTACCGAACAGCATTTCAAGCAACGCCAACAACGACCTCGATCCTTCAAAAAATCCTATTTGCTCAACCTTTGCATCAATATTCTCAAAGCAGATTCTTCTGATGTCACCGTGTTAGCCTTTCATCGATTCATCCAATAGGAAGGAATGTGCGCGTCTAGAAGAAGTTATACGATTTGAGTATGGCGAAATATTATTAAAGGAAGCGATTACGATAAAGAGGGAGCGCATCGGGGAAGCATGTGCACCACACGAATCAGTTACTTGGCTGCCAGGGAAGCGAGATGTGGCGCTTTCACGACGAAAGGTGCTGGTTGCTGAGCAGGACTTCGAAAGCGCTCCGCCCCCAAAAGCGATCCGCCCACTAGTTTACTTGTTGATTTGGACGAGCTGCGTGCCAGCAGCGGCGCAAATGGAGCATCTCGATTAAAGCGTAGTTTGGCATGTGCCATCGCGTTGCGGTGAACTCGTTCATACGTCCACTTTCTAGCTGTTACCTGTTCATGAGTGAAAACCAACGGCCAAAAAAGGGGTCCCGTTTTGCGTTTTCTTGACGGATTTTTCTGCTTTTTTCGCTACTGGCGTACCATTGAGCACCACCACGTCACACTAAACCCTTCTTGAATTTATCGTAATCGCTGCCTTTAATCCATGTTTAAGCTCAGAAGTGAAGAGAAGTGTATTTTGGCCACCCTGTGCATAGTGAAAGAAACAAGGAAGTGAAAAGACAGGTTTTGCGTTTTCACAATGTGGTGGTGAACCGCAATTTCAAATTCTTCACCCTGAAGCAGGTTTTTTGAGCATGGTGTGAAAGCCTCTGCTACAGGCTGGCCACAGATTACGGTAGCAATATGAAGTGATCGTGGAAAACTTATACAGCTGAATAGACAACCGGAAAACACAACTATATTGACTGATGGTTGACAAGCATAAAACAAGGATTTCTCATATACATTGGCATTACCAAAGGAGCGATGTATTCTGGCCTGACTCACTCATCGCAGCATGTTGCTCAAGAACAGCGATTTCATCTAAGACAGGAGTTACAATTCGGTCTTTCCGCGCTTATGAGCCTCCATCTTGAGAGGCTCTCTGTTCCTCTAAAACCTAACAGTTGGTCTTATCTCCGTTTAGTTATAAACATACTGCGGTTGCTCTAGTTACCGTAAGGCCCTCTGTACAGCTTGGTGTCAAACAGCGCATTGGTTTCATGAGATAGTGACGTGTGTTCTTTGACATCAAGAGGCTTAGAATCGTGAAAAGGGCAGGGTATAGAAAAATTGGAGGAATGTGATATGGGAATACTGAATGAAGCACATATTCACACATATTGATTCGCACTCATATGGGGCGATTTGGATCGCAAAGTGTTCCCATACATATTAGCCATGCTGATTGTGCTGACTGTGAGACAGAAACGTCCAAAACATTGCCCTCTGTGGCAATCAATGCAATGCTCCTTATCTCTGAGGACGACCAACCAGTTCAAATTTGCACATTTATAGTGTCTTTCTGATAATTCTGTTCTACCACGGGCGCTTTATGTTGGGTTTTTTAAGCTACCTATAAGTATCATGGAGATGACGCAATGAGTAAGTGACAGTTTTGAGTCTACTCAACTTATCCATAGGCCTAATCACTGCAAGCGTACAGATATGGCTTGGTTTTTCTGC
>MU872247.1:4310-19867 GCA_036418205.1 Ostertagia ostertagi | reverse complement strand
GTTATTACGTTATCAGGTGGCAACTCCTGAATCCATCTCGCAATGCGAAGTTCTCGCTACTCCTCCTGCATAAGACAGCCTCCGTGTAGATGGCTGAAATTGCTCGTACGTGGCTAGTTCGCTTCAATGGCAGCTGCTTCCAGAATTTTCGAGAAAATGACTATCCGTCGGACCAACAAACAAAACGGTAAAGTGCGCTCAATGCTGACCACGAACCGCTCTTAAACATGCTATCGATTTCCTTAGTCTATCAGTGGGAGTACGTTGAGGGCATTGAAACAACTGATGTTAAATTAGAATTTCGCATCGACAGTGTAATGTTCTCGTTGATCATTTTAAACAAGTCTATCGGAATTTGCACGTGCTCTCGCATGTCAGACCCTTTAGTGTAATTAAGAAGAAACGAATTAAAAACTGACATAAAAGTTCAGTTTGACGAATAAACCTGGAAAACCGTATTTTAAGGTGGATCCTACAGTCATGTCAATTACTATGACCAATCGTCAATTTCTGCATCACTGACTTAATCCCGTATCCTAATCGTGCATATTAGGTAAACAAGAAAGCATGTTTAGTACAGGTAAGTATGTGCTTATATCATTACTCTTGTGGATATCTCTAGAGCGAGCTATAACGGGTTTATAAAAATAAGATATTGAAACTACTTCATCTCAATCAGCTCATTCATAGAAATCACCTTATGTTTATGTGCAAGTTGCAGGGCCGTCTGGTAGTTTGCGGGCAACCAGGGTCAAGCGTGCGTTGAGGAATCCTCGACACGTCGCAGGGGGGGGGGGTCGTATTGGCCCGCTGGGTGGAAGAGATCGAGCCATTTTGATGCAGTGGGATCATCACCGCCGGAAGACAAATATCAAGGATGAGTCGATGCCAGGCCAGAGGATTTCCAATGAAAATGATATTTCACCCACACAAAATTTTCGTGATTCTGAGGCGTCCGGTAATTCTTAGTTACTTCAGTGTTTTATCACCACACAAGTTAAAGAATCTGAATTTCGCACGCTTTCCAAGAGATATTTCATCTTTCAAGTAAGACCCCGAATCTGAAGGGATGTGAGGTACACGGCGCATCCGAGAAAGGGTCTAGTTGTTGCGCGCGCTTCAACTACGGCTCCTTGGACAAACAACCTCAATTCAGGAACAATCGAGAGAATTCTGAAAGTGTCCGTGCGCATTTACAGGGAGGTGTACACCATTCAACACTGCGTTAACGGACTCTTCAGGGTTAAATTTATAAACATGTAACCTTTAAAGTTGAGAAACACTGATCAATCACTTTTCTTAGAAGAGAAAAGCAGTGATTCCAAATCTGCTCTTACTTTAGTACATAATCGCCCTTAAAAGGATATACAGCCGTTGAAATAGTGCCAATGTAGCGAAAAAGTACCTTTCGGCGGTACTCGTGCGAAAATCCTCAACGTAGCCGTTTTTTTAATACTGGACGTTTGGAGCAGTTCTAGTAAGCATTTGATAGAGCAAATCTTCTAGTTTATGATGGCGTATTTACTTTTCGGATTGGATGAGTTTGAACGGAGTTATGGCTTTAGGAAGTAAAAAAACTCGCACTCATCACAAATTTTCCTCGTTAATTTTGCAGAAAATCCTCAACGTGGCCATTTTTTGAATACTGGACGTATAGAGCTGCTTTAGCAACGGTTTGGTAGAGAAAATCTTCTAGTTTTGTCTGCCATATTAACTTTTCGAATTTGACGAAAATGAAGCAAGTTGTTGCTTCGGAAAGTGTAAAAACTCGTGCTCATCTCGAATTTTCCTCGTTAATTGATCTAAATTTGTTATTTCTTATAACTTTTTGTAATTTCAATACTGATTAGAAAAGCTCTTCACAAAACTTCCCAAATCTGCTTTCAGATTGAAAATTCGTCATATTTGAAGAAAGTTATAATCATTTGAATATTTGTTCAAATTTCAATAGTAAATAAGCTGCTCCACGGTCAACGCCAAAGTCCAGTCAACACACAGCTGGCGAAGGCTTTACAAGGCTTCAACCGAAGGGCTACGTGCAAATTGAGAACCACAATCTGTGTAGTACTAGAATTTGGTAAGTCTTGTGGAGGAAATAAATAAAGAACAGATGTTGTCATGGTATGCCATTTTTAGTGGCTAGTTTGTCGTTTTCTGGTCTGTTTCTCGTTTGCTCGTTTGGTAGGACTCATCAATAATGATTATTCTTTGACTTTTTCACTTTTGTACTTCTTAAACGAATTTTTTTGTGGGCGGTGGGGTAGCAGGGCTTTTTTATGAGCAGTTTTGGGGAGAATTAAACAACTTTTTCATAGTTCGGCTTTTAAAGAGGGTTGTTTCATGGACTTCGGCCTTCCGCGGAGGGGGGGGGGGGGTCGTATTTCCGAATTTTCCTCGACGCCTCGCTTGACCCTGTTTGCAACACAAGTTGATTTGGTGTGCTTTGGTTGCACGAATTTCGGCCAATAAAATGCATACTTATGCCCAACGCATCTTTGTGCACAGCGGCGTGGTATTTGAAATCTTTTTTTGACGCAGTCATCACATGTTAGTAGGGTTGTCGAGCTCACTGCTTCTCTTTATAGAGCAAGCAATAAGAGTGTCGCTTAGAATATGTGAAGGTGAGAAAACCTTATAGAGGGTTTTTTCTTTGATCATTTCATCGTGTGCTTCTATCTTGCGGCCATATTCATTTCCACTTCCCTCCCATGACTGTAATTTCTGTGACATGCCTTATTAGTTGCACCATAACTTTACCGACTTTTTAAAGCTTCATCAAGTGGAGAGTATACTGAAAATCCTATATGGCCTGAAATTCTTCCATAATCAAGTGCTGATCTTTGCCCTTGCCACCCATCGTCATTAAAAACTAGAAACACTCCTGGCTCTGGCTACAACTCAACAACCTACTGATAAATGGAGGATGGACCCATGAAGTATTGGGTTGACCCATAATTTCTGGCCGATTTTGGTTCAAATTCAATTTTCTTCATGTCAAATTAGCTTCATATCGAAATAAGTTGATATGTTGAAGAACACATCAGGACCTTCAGCCAGGATGTTTCAGAAGCTCAAATGCGCAACGGGATAATTAAGTAGGAATCAAAAAAGATCAACGACCAAACCCAACGATTATGCCTTACGACAATTTTAAGAAGAACCTTGCAAGGAGCGCGGTAGGCAAGATCAGCGCTACGTTTGCCCCAGTCTTTGCTACTGGGCACTGAGCTATTGGCTCAATAGCATCGGCAAATACGATAGGAGCTGCAAAGTTCGACCTCATCATGGACCTCCAGTCACTTTCGATGAGGACCCCTTGCGCAACGAATAGGAAGTGCATCCGGACGCTATTAGCAAACTGTAGCAAACATCTGGACGCAGCCACACGCTCCATGAATCGACACCTAACTGCAACGGGCTGCAGCAGAATGAAGTCTCGACAAAAACAGCATGCATCGACTGACATGGCTGAGAGGCATGTCTGACCATCTGCGACTGTTTCATTCCGCGACCGCATAGACAGGATTCCCTATTTGGTCACCAGTGCAGATGAGTCATGAGTCCACCACGATAACAACACGCGGCACGCCTGGTGGCTACCTCGCAGCCTGGACCCACCATCTCAACCAAAGCCCGAGCTCTTTCATCAGAGGATATTACCCCCGGTTCGTTGGATTCGCTGGGTATCCCGTTTTGAGAACCATTTCACTTTATGCAGACAAGCATTGCGAAGGTAACCATGGAATAACTCCCGAAGTTGGCCGCAGCAGTGCGGGAGAACGGTTCGAAACGTCTCAAAATCTCCTTCCTCCGAAGGAACGCCCGAAATCACATTGCAAAGATAACTCGCCACGTTTCGAGGAAACTGGCTGGACCACGACACCACATCTATCGTATAGCCCTGACATTGCTCCATCGTACTATCACCTCCTCAGCTCCCTGAAGCAGCAGCTTGGAGAAAAAAGTCAGTAAATACAACCACCCCAAAAACGACCTCTCCGAGCTTTTCATCTCACAGCTTCACTCGTTCTGGGAGGAATGCATCCATTCGTTCCCTAGCAAATGGGTGCATATCAGTGATTATGATGGTGGTTATGTTTTTGATCAATTGTTCTTTAGGAAAGATAAAACTTGAAGAAATCAAAGTGTTGAAATTCGGCCAGAAATTATGGGTCAACCCAATATGTACAGCGCAGGGAAGCTGAATCTTATTCTCCACTTATAGAGCAACACAGAAGAGAGGAATAAATAAGAAGGAAGGTTTGTACTAGACTGGCAGAAGGTAGAGAGAGGAGGGCGGACCACAATCGATTTAACAGCTTTAAACGCGGACTCGCTTGAAAAATCCATTACTGGTTTAACACAATTCGCGGTAACGCGTCTCACTTTGCGCACCTCGTTGGACATTGAGACGCGTTACCGCGTCTCACCCTTATCATCCCTTTTTCTAGGGCATGCGCAGCTTTTTCCCGAATTGTTTGTCTCTCTTCTATGGATTAGAACATAACATTATTGTGAACGACATAGGTCATTGTTTGTTCAAATATGCTCCAGTTTAGAAGAAGTTTTCCAAGCTCACCGAAACCGGCGGCTTGGTTCATTAATAGTTTTCATGCTATTCTCATGAACACGTCAATAAAAAAGGGTAGTGAAAGTAAATGCAAATCTAAAGAGACAGAAAAATACATGTTTCACTTGGTATAACCACATCAAAAGAGCTTTTGGCATCCACTACAGATAAAATGACTAAAGTTTCCTTTTTCATTACCATTACATGTTCTTTAATCGGAACTTCGTCACTATATACTCTATTACCTTCTACGCATTGACTGTTACTGAGATGTTTTTGTACCACTGGTGCTTTAAAAAGTTATCAATAAAAATTCACGGATCCGAGGTGCGGCGGTCGCACTCGCAAAATCGGCCCGGTCCCACACGGCCAAAAAAGCCAAAACGCGCGCGGTCGTCAATGTGTTAAGGAGGCCTAGAAAGCGAAAACAATTGCAGTGTAAGATATGCTGACTAGAAAACGTCATTATGCAACGCGGAAAAATGAATGCATCGTGTACGCTTATCATTTGCGTCTCCCTGAGCTCAAATCTGCTTTCATTATCTGCTAAAGTCTTCTCTTCTTTCTCCGAGTTTTCTTTTCTGAATGAAGTTACAGAAGGCTTTTTTTAGCCTGTTGTCTTAGTTACTTGTCTTCTACTGGCGGCGCCTATTGAAAACGCGTGGCCAAAAACCTCGCCATGGTGACAGCCTATAATATTCAGTGGAGCTGCCTGAGATCAGCGTTGTTGCTTCCGGAGTGTGAGTATGAGGTTTCGGGTGCAGAGCTTGTAGTTTTGCTTTTTTCCTCAACCCAAACAAAAAGCCTTTGAAACACGTTGAATCATCAATGGTCGCCAGGCTACGTCTAGGAAGTTTTTCGTCCCACAACAGACTTGTCGCCTAAACTTCGAGGCCACTATTTGCGGTTGAATACTTCAGAGTCCAGAGGCCCAAGACGTTCTCAAAATGACAAGGGTGGGTGCAATATTTGCGGTTAAGTGGCATTAAACTACTCCTAAGGGCGATTCCTGGCTAGAGCTCTGGTTCCGACCTAAGTGAAGCAGAGCTCGTACGATTACCACTCCGCAGACACTAATTGTAGTGATGAATAATCATGAGCAACAGGGGTCAGGGAAGGTGGGAGTTATATTCGAAGGTACTGTAATTCCTTGTGGTTTTAAAATGGTACAAGCAGGCGGGCAAACACTGTTTTTTCTTCTCCGGAGTGTGTATAGAAAGATATCAATCCATCTCAATACCAGTCGTCCGTTTGATTGAAGAATAATTGAGAAACTGCCCGATTTCCCGAGGCTAGGTCAAAATTTCAGAATAAGATCAAGCCAATTTGCCTACAAGCCAACTGGCCGAAATGGGGAGTTCCATTCCATGACTACGAATATCGCTTTGCCTTGAAGGAAAATGCGCTACAGGGGCCTGGTGTAATCAAAGAGCGGATAATCACCAGATCCGTATACCTCTTCTCAGTTCTCAACATACGCAAGCGAGCTGGACTAGCAACGTCAGAATTTGCAACGTTACTGAAAATGGCAAAAGAGGAAGCTCGCCGAAGAGTCGATCCCACGACCACTTGTCTGGAAATCCAGACCAGCCCGCGCTTTTCTGCTTGATATTTTTTTGCGAGAAAGACGTCTGTGCCAGATAATAGCCTTTATGTGCTACGCGCTTTGAAGCAATTGTGTGAAAGCAAATTAGAGATCTGCGTTTCAAACTGCGTGTAGAAATATGCATCTCATTTTAGCAGGCCTGGTTGACCTGAATAACCTGGAAGGGCAGTAATTGTAAACACCATTGGCCAGGGCCACCCTGTCATTAGTATATTTTGGGGATATTTACGAACCCCTTTTTCCAGGGGTACGCCTCTGTGAACATGTGTGTATGGAAACATAAACACTACATGTGGTTGAGGAGAATCTACGGGGCGCAGGGTTTTACGTATTCCTGGGTGTTCCTGCCCCGTCAAATTAAACTTCAATGGAATGTACCTCGTTCGAGGGTGATAAGTTCCTTGATATTCGACTTTCTGCGATTAGGTGGAAGATTAGAGTAGCTCTAATCATGCTCTCAACAACATTGAAAGTTTGTTTATTAAAAATTACCACGTCGGTATTTTTTTCGTACACTTTTTTATGCGAGTTTTCAACGTTCTAGCGATCACAACTTCCTTCAAAGTCATTAATTTGAGAAGCTGAAGCCGGTACGACAACCTTCCACATCGTTCAAGTTTTCTGAAAAGTACCGATATATTAGGTTGTCCCATAATTAGTGAATCACTTTGGGCATTTTTCAATTCAATTTTTTTCTTTTTCATATGAGTGCTTGCTCATCCAAACATACACCTCTGTCATCTACAATGTATTGCCTATACATGGAAATTTAGTCGCTGTCTTTTCTCTAGAATTCCAGGAGCTATTGATCAAAGAAAGATCGGAAGTCGGGTTTGAGGTCATGTCACTTAGCGTAAAATTTCTTCCTGAAGAAGAGTGCTAGAACTCAGACTAGTTGTCTTTGTTGATACGAGGATAGGGCTACACGGTGGAGCTGGAAGAACTGCTAGCCTGAAGGTCTCCAATTTTTTATGAATATTCTCCGCAAGGTGGGGTCGAATGACCTCAGGAAAAAAGCAGACTTTGTCTTGCTTTACTTTCAGATTGAACGCGTCGCCATTATGCTGTCGACGTTTGCCTTCTTCACTGACCCTAGTATTACTGGGCGGCGGTTCCCAGCGCAAGGTCCTTTCGTGCTCCACCAACATCTCAGAAGTGTCGGACATACAGGTCCGACAGAGAGGTTGGGCTTTTGCTGTCAGAACTCCCGAATCTTTCAAGCTAGGCTACTGCTCCTTGTGGATTTGCTAGCACACTTCACCCACTTCACAACACTGGTGAATACGCAGGATGATCACTGAAAGGAATTCTGGGAAACCAGAGGGAACATGGCGATTCCATATCGTGTTTGGGGAAAGGTTTCAGAAAAATTGAAGTTTCAGCCTCGGAAGGCAACATGTGAATGGGCTGACTAATTGCTCAGGTACATTGTGGGTACTACTTGGCAAAACATGTTTCACGCCTTCAAGATTTTTCTTGGAATTTATAGCAATAAATGTAAAGTGATTCACTAATTATGGGACAACCTAATATTTATGGTAATTATGATTTAGCAATTAGTCCCCGCGGGTTCAAAATGTAGACCCAGATAGTTCCGTTGTGACTTTCTTTAATGGAGAACGATCAAGCTGATTTCTTGAAAACGCAGGTTGTTTAGGTTTGAATGATCGTAAATTCTTTCAAAAAGATTTCGTGTAAAACCTTTATTGTTTTAGACAATTACTAGTATGCGCTTTTCGAAAAGCTTTCATAAGCTATGTGAGAATCCGTTCTTCCAAAAAATTTCTCTTAGAAAAGTATTATTTTCTCTGCTTTTCTTCGTTTCATTCACTCCAGAAACATTGGAACCCTCTTTACAGTTTTGTGTTACTGATAACGCAAACTCGAGCCTTCTTGCACTACTCCCTCCATGGAGTGCGCCGCGCCAACGCTGTGCTTCTACAGTCCACATCTGGGAGTCTGATTGGGCGTGTCACCAAAAATGACGTGGCAGCCGCCGCACTTGGTGGATGAAAGAAAAATAAGCATAACATTGGAGATTAATGCTTGTCAAACGAGCAAGCTTCTACAGGTTCGGTGGGAGAGATATGTAGAATCACTTTTTTTTTCCGAAAGCCGGCGATCCTAGAAAGTTTTAGAGTTTCACCTAAAAGCTTACTGCTCAGCAGGGTCAACCCTACGTTGTTACGAGTAACAACGGGGGGGTCGTACCTGGTTGAGTTTGTAGGAGGGGGGGTCGTACCCTTTAGTCGCTCGAAATCACGTGTGGGATTGAGGAGAAACTAAGATTTCGTGGGTAGTAGGCTGTGCGAGTAGAGGGCGCGCAAGATAAAAATTTGCCGTTTCAGCCGGTGTATATACCCGCTGTGCTTCTACAGTCCACATCTAGGAGTCTGATTGGGCGTGTCACCGGAAATGACGTGGCAGCCACCGCACTTGATAGAAGTTGCGCGGATAAGCTGCTTCCAACACGCTTTGCTGATATCTGGCGGAGTATTTTATCCACACAACATCTATCAAGTGCGGTGGCTGCCACGTCATTTCCGGTGACACGCCCAAGTCAGTCTACGAGATATCGACTGTAATTCTCCGGTCCATTCCGAATTCGGTATCGATTCCCTTCCTGGATCACAGCGGCTATGGCCTCCTCTCACCTCGTGGACCAAGGGTGACCCCCCTCTTGGTACTTGAACCAACATACGGTTGAACCTGCCAGCGACGTGGGCGGAGTAGGTCCTTCTGTGAATGGGGGCAGCGAACAGGCCTCATAAATTGGTTGCAGAAGTCTAGAGATGAGTAAGAGAAGGAAGGGGCCAGGAGAGAGAACTTTTACGCTAAGTGGACGAGCAAAGCTTTTTTTGAAAGCCATAGTACGGTCATGAGGCAGCACCAAGAGTGAAAACGAGTTGAAGCTTGAAAGCTGGGAAGGTTTAACACTGATGGTGAGAATCGCGATTGAGAAGTCGGTTGCCCTGTTCCATATTGGTGAGCGGTTTGCCAAATTGGTGCACTGATCCGATAGTATGAGTTTCCTCCCTCCCAGATTGTCAGATTTGATGTCAACTGGCGCATTGGCAGACGAGCCAAGCGAGACAAGTGAGAGCGCGCAAGATAAAAATTTGCCGTTTCAGCCGGTATATACCCGCTGTGCTTCTACAGCTTCTTTCTCCCTCTCCTCTAGGATCTAGGACACCAACGCCGTTACTGTGGATAAGAAGGGGATAAGAAGGGCGACTCTACGTCAACCACAAGCCGAAGGACAAGTTGCTGGACCGACAAGGAAAAGCTGAAACCAACCAAGTAGTAAAGGGTACCCGTCTGCGGGGAGGTATTCGCGGCTGTAGCACTGAGAGCATCTCCCTCGATGCAGCAGCATAACCAAGTTCTACCGTGCTCAACGACTAAGACCGGTGGTGAATTACCAGCGACCATTTCTGCGACTCAAAAAAGGATGTTCGTCTTAGAGCAAAAGAGACCACACTCTTCCAAGACGGCACAGCTCGAGGTCTCAAAGTCTAGTTGAAAGGTTCTACCGCATCCACTGCAGTGCGCTAACCGGCCCCCTCCTGACTGTTTTCTGATCTTGTTGCTCAATAGCTACTTTATCTACAAAAAATTGGATCGTCGGAGGAACCCTAAATTGACCTCACTCTCCACTCCATTACCATCTGCTGGAGTAGGGCATCACTGCTATTACAGCTCGTTGGCAATAAGTCATGATAGTGATGGCACATTGGTGAAAGGTAGTGCTTGCTGTTGAAACGTAGCTCGAAAAAAAGTTCAAAAGCTTATTCGCAGTAAAGTCGCAAGAGCTTATTATGCAGGGTGGCGAAAAAATACGTGCGCGTGACATTTCGTTCCGTTATCCGTTAAGCATTGTACGAGCAGTTTATGAAAATAACAAATCGCTTCTTCAAAAATTTTTATATCACCAGTTACTTGTTTGTGGATGAGAACATTTATTAGGTTGTCTCATAAGTAGTGTCGCTTTTTTTCAACCAAAAAATTTTCATCTAAATCCCCATGCTTTTACATCGAGTCATATACCATTCGAAAGAGAATTGTCTGCTCTACAAGATGTTCTCTTCCATCTATGTTCCATGGTTTTCAAATTTTAGGCCTGCGAAATGGGAGGTCCAGCCGACAAAAATTGACCAAACCGACAACTAGCTCTAACTTTATTTCCCTTGGGAGAAATCAATCAATGATGTACCCTCTACTTACTCATGACCTCTTCTGAACATTCCACCCTTAGGTTGCCGAAAAAGGTTTGCCCTGTTTCTTTTCGAATTGGCCGACCGATAAGCCATGGCAATTTTCAAATTGAAATTCTTCCTCTGAAACGCTATTGTTTTATATCAACTGGTGTATCTTTTGTGAGCACTTCTTCTGCTCTATTCGCTCATTTGTTTTGTTTTAATGTTTGTTAGGAATTAGCTCGAATTTTAGGTGTTTAGGAGTAAGGAGAAAGTGTAAAAAAATTTCGACCTCGTTCTCAGGTAATGGTGCTCTCACCGTCGAGTTCTGGTTGAAAAACCAGGTCTGGAAATGGAATGACGCGACTTGTTGGGAAACCTAATAGTGTAATGTTAGAAGAGGTCATGCATAAGTAGAGGGTACATCATTGATTGATTTCTCCCAAGGGAAGATAAAGTTAGAGATAGTTGTCGGTTTGGTCAATTTTTGTCGGCTGGACCTCCCATTTCGCAGGCCTAAAATTTGAAAACCCTGGAACATAGTGGAAGAGGAACATAGCATCTTGTAGAGCAGACAATTCTCTTTCGAATGGTATATCGATGTAAAAGCATGGGGATTTAGATGAAAATTTTTTGGTTGAAAAAAAAGCGACACTACTTATGAGACAACCTAATATTTTCCGAGCGCTGGCGATGAAGTGATCATTGCTGCACGACTAACCCGCTGAAAGAGAACCGGAATAATAGTTCTACGATTTCTCTAGTGCTCACAGTTTCTCTAACACCCTTTCGGAAAATTGTAAAGCAATGGAAAAAGTAGGGCAGTGTTCAAACTGGACCGGCAAACGAAGAAATGAGCACGTACTACCAACACCTGATAGGTGCATAGAATTATTCAGAAAGGAAATACCAGAAAGATGACCGTCTTGAATATGAGTCCTGAGAGCTCGAACTACTCCAAAAATGCAGTGAATTAGAAGAAAATTGGATGAAAGAAAAATAAGCATAACATTGGAGATTAATGCTTGTCAAACGAGCAAGCTTCTACAGGTTCGGTGGGAGAGATATGTAGAATCACTTTTTTTTTCCGAAAGCCGGCGATCCTAGAAAGTTTTAGAGTTTCACCTAAAAGCTTACTGCTCAGCAGGGTCAACCCTACGTTGTTACGAGTAACAACGGGGGGGGTCGTACCTGGTTGAGTTTGTAGGAGGGGGGTCGTACCCACTTTAGTCGCTCGAAATCACGTGTGGGATTGAGGTGAAACTAAGATTTCGTGGGTAGTAGGCTGTGCGAGTGGAGGGCGCGCAAGATAAATTTGCCGTTTCAGCCGGTGTATATACCCGCTGTGCTTCTACAGTCCACATCTCGGAGTCTGATTGGGCGTGTCACCGGAAATGACGTGGCAGCCACCGCACTTGATAGAAGTTGCGCGGATAAGCTGCTTCCAACACGCTTTGCTGATATCTGGCGGAGTATTTTATCCACACAACATCTATCAAGTGCGGTGGCTGCCACGTCATTTCCGGTGACACGCCCAATCAGACTACGAGATATCGACTGTAATTCTCCGGTCCATTCCGAATTCGGTATCGATTCCCTTCCTGGATCACAGCGGCTATGGCCTCCTCTCACCTCGTGGACCAAGGGTGACCCCCCTCTTGGTACTTGAACCAACATACGGTTGAACCTGCCAGCGACGTGGGCGGAGTAGGTCCTTCTGTGAATGGGGGCAGCGAACAGGCCTCATAAATTGGTTGCAGAAGTCTAGAGATGAGTAAGAGAAGGAAGGGGCCAGGAGAGAGAACTTTTACGCTAAGTGGACGAGCAAAGCTTTTTTTGAAAGCCATAGTACGGTCATGAGGCAGCACCAAGAGTGAAAACGAGTTGAAGCTTGAAAGCTGGGAAGGTTTAACACTGATGGTGAGAATCGCGATTGAGAAGTCGGTTGCCCTGTTCCATATTGGTGAGCGGTTTGCCAAATTGGTGCACTGATCCGATAGTATGAGTTTCCTCCCTCCCAGATTGTCAGATTTGATGTCAACTGGCGCATTGGCAGACGAGCCAAGCGAGACAAGTGCGGCGTGCAGCTTCTTTCTCCCTCTCCTCTAGGATCTAGGACACCAACGCCGTTACTGTGGATAAGAAGGGGATAAGAAGGGCGACTCTACGTCAACCACAAGCCGAAGGACAAGTTGCTGGACCGACAAGGAAAAGCTGAAACCAACCAAGTAGTAAAGGGTACCCGTCTGCGGGGAGGTATTCGCGGCTGTAGCACTGAGAGCATCTCCCTCGATGCAGCAGCATAACCAAGTTCTACCGTGCTCAACGACTAAGACCGGTGGTGAATTACCAGCGACCATTTCTGCGACTCAAAAAAGGATGTTCGTCTTAGAGCAAAAGAGACCACACTCTTCCAAGACGGCACAGCTCGAGGTCTCAAAGTCTAGTTGAAAGGTTCTACCGCATCCACTGCAGTGCGCTAACCGGCCCCTTCCTGACTGTTTTCTGATCTTGTTGCTCAATAGCTACTTTATCTACAAAAAATTGGATCGTCGGAGGAACCCTAAATTGACCTCACTCTCCACTCCATTACCATCTGCTGGAGTAGGGCATCACTGCTATTACAGCTCGTTGGCAATAAGTCATGATAGTGATGGCACATTGGTGAAAGGTAGTGCTTGCTGTTGAAACGTAGCTCGAAAAAAAGTTCAAAAGCTTATTCGCAGTAAAGTCGCAAGAGCTTATTATGCAGGGTGGCGAAAAAATACGTGCGCGTGACATTTCGTTCCGTTATCCGTTAAGCATTGTACGAGCAGTTTATGAAAATAACAAATCGCTTCTTCAAAAATTTTTATATCACCAGTTACTTGTTTGTGGATGAGAACATTTATTAGGTTGTCTCATAAGTAGTGTCGCTTTTTTTCAACCAAAAAATTTTCATCTAAATCCCCATGCTTTTACATCGAGTCATATACCATTCGAAAGAGAATTGTCTGCTCTACAAGATGCTATGTTCTCTTCCATCTATGTTCCATGGTTTTCAAATTTTAGGCCTGCGAAATGGGAGGTCCAGCCGACAAAAATTGACCAAACCGACAACTAGCTCTAACTTTATTTCCCTTGGGAGAAATCAATCAATGATGTACCCTCTACTTACTCATGACCTCTTCTGAACATTCCACCCTTAGGTTGCCGAAAAAGGTTTGCCCTGTTTCTTTTCGAATTGGCCGACCGATAAGCCATGGCAATTTTCAAATTGAAATTCTTCCTCTGAAACGCTATTGTTTATATCAACTGGTGTATCTTTTGTGAGCACTTCTTCTGCTCTATTCGCTCATTTGTTTTGTTTTAATGTTTGTTAGGAATTGCTCGAATTTTAGGTGTTTAGGAGTAAGGAGAAAGTGTAAAAAAATTTCGACCTCGTTCTCAGGTAATGGTGCTCTCACCGTCGAGTTCTGGTTGAAAAACCAGGTCTGGAAATGGAATGACGCGACTTGTTGGGAAACCTAATAGTGTAATGTTTAGAAGAGGTCATGCATAAGTAGAGGGTACATCATTGATTGATTTCTCCCAAGGGAAGATAAAGTTAGAGATAGTTGTCGGTTTGGTCAATTTTTGTCGGCTGGACCTCCCATTTCGCAGGCCTAAAATTTGAAAACCCTGGAACAGAGTGGAAGAGGAACATAGCATCTTGTAGAGCAGACAATTCTCTTTCGAATGGTATATAACGATGTAAAAGCATGGGGATTTAGATGAAAATTTTTTGGTTGAAAAAAAGCGACACTACTTATGAGACAACCTAATATTTTCCGAGCGCTGGCGATGAAGTGATCATTGCTGCACGACTAACCCGCTGAAAGAGAACCGGAATAATAGTTCTACGATTTCTCTAGTGCTCACAGTTTCTCTAACACCCTTTCGGAAAATTGTAAAGCAATGGAAAAAGTAGGGCAGTGTTCAAACTGGACCGGCAAACGAAGAAATGAGCACGTACTACCAACACCTGATAGGTGCATAGAATTATTCAGAAAGGAAATACCAGAAAGATGACCGTCTTGAATATGAGTCCTGAGAGCTCGAACTACTCCAAAAATGCAGTGAATTAGAAGAAAATTGGATGAAAGAAAAATAAGCATAACATTGGAGATTAATGCTTGTCAAACGAGCAAGCTTCTACAGGTTCGGTGGGAGAGATATGTAGAATCACTTTTTTTTTCCGAAAGCCGGCGATCCTAGAAAGTTTTAGAGTTTCACCTAAAAGCTTACTGCTCAGCAGGGTCAACCCTACGTTGTTACGAGTAACAACGGGGGGGTCGTACCTGGTTGAGTTTGTAGGAGGGGGGTCGTACCCACTTTAGTCGCTCGAAATCACGTGTGGGATTGAGGTGAAACTAAGATTTCGTGGGTAGTAGGCTGGCGAGTGGAGGGCGCGCAAGATAAAAATTTGCCGTTTCAGCCGGTGTATATACCCGCTGTGCTTCTACAGTCCACATCTAGGAGTCTGATTGGGCGTGTCACCGGAAATGACGTGGCAGCCACCGCACTTGATAGAAGTTGCGCGGATAAGCTGCTTCCAACACGCTTTGCTGATATCTGGCGGAGTATTTATCCACACAACATCTATCAAGTGCGGTGGCTGCCACGTCATTTCCGGTGACACGCCCAAGTCAGTCTACGAGATATCGACTGTAATTCTCCGGTCCATTCCGAATTCGGTATCGATTCCCTTCCTGGATCACAGCGGCTATGGCCTCCTCTCACCTCGTGGACCAAGGGTGACCCCCCTCTTGGTACTTGAACCAACATACGGTTGAACCTGCCAGCGACGTGGGCGGAGTAGGTCCTTCTGTGAATGGGGGCAGCGAACAGGCCTCATAAATTGGTTGCAGAAGTCTAGAGATGAGTAAGAGAAGGAAGGGGCCAGGAGAGAGAACTTTTACGCTAAGTGGACGAGCAAAGCTTTTTTTGAAAGCCATAGTACGGTCATGAGGCAGCACCAAGAGTGAAAACGAGTTGAAGCTTGAAAGCTGGGAAGGTTTAACACTGATGGTGAGAATCGCGATTGAGAAGTCGGTTGCCCTGTTCCATATTGGTGAGCGGTTTGCCAAATTGGTGCACTGATCCGATAGTATGAGTTTCCTCCCTCCCAGATTGTCAGATTTGATGTCAACTGGCGCATTGGCAC
>MU872246.1:2904-13138 GCA_036418205.1 Ostertagia ostertagi | reverse complement strand
AAAATCTTCTTCTTGGAGAAATAAAATTGCCACATATTCTCATATAAACAAAATAATTTATGCTCAAGTTTCAATTTAAGGAAGCAGAGTAGAATAGTTTTCGCAGCAATTTAATTCATTTATTGTTTTACGTATTTTTGTAAACAGTCACAGTAGCGCAATGGCAATGCACATAATCAAAATTCTCTCTCAGTGGAAGGTTTGCCTCACGCCTCCTCGAGCGTCGACCCCCTTCCCGTGAACCATTTTAATCATTACATCGATTATATTTGGATGATGAATAGAGATTCAGAAGGTGTATACCCATGAAAAGGATTTTTACTTCCAATAAATCTGGATCTAGTTCTCCGCTGCTGTATGAACTCAACCTCCAAAATTATGGTGGACTAAATTGAAAAAATTGTGTTCCGAGAGGGAGCGTAATCGCTAGCGCTCTGTTTTGTAAGATTTACGCGAGAAATCATCATCGCTAAATGTTTAAAGAAGTTTTTACAACTCAGTTGTTCTGAAAAACACTCATTCGTGAAAAACGACACTTCTTCTCTGTGAACAGACGTCAACTACGAAACTACGAACTTTTGCTTTTTCTATTACACTTTCTGGAATCTCTGAGGAAGGAGCTCAAAACAGTGAATCATGCTGTGAGAAAAACGAGATCTGGGTGTAGTGGTTTTAGCTCCCTCATTGGTCTATACTCGTCAGGTTATTCATCAGTTTCTAGCATATCTTGATTATGATGCAGATTTCTACAAGCTCTAAATGACAAACGAAAAATAAAAATAAATGTTCTCACAAAACGAAACGTAAGGTTTCACGAGCCCAAACAGTATTTTTTTGAGCAGCAAGTTGGCTGGAAAGACAAGGTTGAAAAAGTGGAATGATTAATGAGAACATCGTCGAAGATGACTGATGTTATCAAGGCCCTGCAGCCATCCAAACGGACTTGCCTACAATGTGACGCACACGAAATTAGGAGAAAATTCCAATCTGGTTTATTTAGGGTTTTAATCGAACTATAGCTGTTTTCCACAACAGGAGTGGCCAAAAAAAGAGACACTTCACTCCACATTCCAGACAGCATTAATCACACTTTGCTCAACTCAAATCGAATGCCCCAACACAGTATTAAAGAGCACATTCCAATCTATCAACAAACGTTACAATAGCTTTCTACACCAACGACATCACAAGAATTCGTCATGGAGGCACGGATCGAGCTCACTGTGGTCCTCGAGGGACCGTAGACCATTACGACGTCATTTGAAAGCCGGTAGAAAACGGTCGTGCGTGCTCACAGCTAGTGTCTCTAAGATGCTATATACCAGTTATCGATTGAAGAAATTTTGTAACAACTTCAGGATGGAGCAATAACGGTGGGCTCCTATGAGTTCGACAGTGATGGAAGATGACGTCATTATTTTGAGAACGGTGAAGGCGGTGGGTGAGGGCCTGTTTTTGATTATGGGTGTATATCCAAGGGATATTTGTCCGTAAAACTTTCATCACAGCGGCACACTGTGCGACGAAAAGTTTGAAGATGTGCGTCATGGGCCGAGTGTCTCTTTTTTGGCCACCCCTGTACACTGCCTACTTGATTTGGAATGACGGCAGCATAGTCTTAGCCCCTCATCATCGATATTCCCGGGAAAGAAGACATGCAGGATATTAGGACCGAGATGTAGTCCCGGTTGCTGTTCAGCGAGCAACCCAACACCTTAAGCTATAGGGCACATGGCATTATGTGTATAACATGAAGCACTTTCATGTAAGTCAAGGAAGTAACTATTCGACGACAGCTTCTACGACAGCTTTGAACTGGCAGCAAACTTTGTGGTTGAACTAACCACTTCTGTCCATCACTTCTTTGCATTTCCATGATGCCCGGACTGCGGCTGTTGAAAAAACTCGGTAATCAGTCACCTTGCTGGGTGAAGTTCAGCTTCACCACCCCGAGCAGGTGGCACCAACTGAGGGAAATGAAAGGTGTTGGATGTTAACACAGGTATCTATCGGAAAGAAGGCCAAAATGCGAATGTCGATCCTGCTTGAGCTCCCTGACTGTTTGACGATAACTCTTTTACCTGCATACATGTATGTTGTATTTCTCCAAACGAAGTGAACAAGTCACCCTCTAGTCTATGGATGCATGATGTATTTCTCAAAAAAACCCTTGCCGGCGCCTACAGCACATAAAACTGAAAAAAAAACTGAAAAAATTAGTGAAACAAGCCTGATAGCACTCCCACAGAAACACACGACCAAGCCTTGTCTAAGGTCGATCACAACAACCTTAAAGCATGGTGACGACTGCTGTAAAGGCATTTGTCAGCAGGCATCGTCTCATTCAGGCTTTCCAACGCAGGAAAAAACCTCAAGTGTCGTAAACTTTTTCGTTCTTTTCTCTGGGTTTCCCCTGACGCTCTTCAAGTGACATTTTTAGGTAGTGGGAAGACTTCGTTAGTCGAATTGTCATAGCTTCTGTCGGCGTACTCGATGAAAGGGTTGGGAAAAATTTACAGCCTCAGTAAATTCGCTAGGAAGAGTGCATTTTCGACTGCGTAAAGGCTGAACCTTAAAAGCATACCTAGGCAGAAGACGTACTTCGTTCGGTAAGTATAACAGAGCCCAGCCCTAGAGGACAATCGTGATGTGGCACACACCGCAGGCTGTTGTCTGGCGCCCTTTGGCTTGCATGAGCTCTCCTCTTCAGTCTCTCTTAACAGGCAAGGTTCGGGCTCAGACCCACTTAATGAGCCTTTACGGTGGCTAGAAGCGCTAGAGTACGCAAGAGGTGAGGTCACCTTCCTACTTCGAAAAGCGTTATTTAGACGCTAGGCGCTAAGAACTTTGACACGCTCCACCTGTTGCGACACGCTCCGCCCACCGCTCGATATCTTGTCTGCGTCGCTAACTTGATCTGCTATGCTCTCTCTACTCGTACTTCTCTAGCGCTCTCCGCGCTCACATTATCTCTCATCTCCCTGCCGGCCTTTTGAACTTCTCCGCAGCGTAGAGCAAAAGGCTCGTATTTCCTGTGCATTTCACGATTTTTTTTCTTTTTTCTCCACTGGCGGTCCACTTCCTACCCTACTTCATTTGAGTGGAATTACCTCATGGTTTATTCTTGAACCTTACCTTTGAGCTCACAAGAAATGGTCATTTGGTCAGGTTGACCATTCGTAATGAAACATACAGTCCCGTCTGTCCGGCGTCTTGCGAACTGAGGGCTCAAATTCGCTTTCCATATCTGCGGAACGATTCTCTGAAAGAAGTTACGGGAGATTCTTCTCACTGTGACTCTCACCGTGGTGCCTCGACATTACCCCTATCTCCTCGATCGAGTAACATGAGACGGAGAGCAGGGCATTGTTGCGTCTCTATCAGCGGCATGGTGAGGCACCAAAACCCACTTTAGGGTAGCACCTACGTATCGACTTGGAAGGAGGTGCAATGGCAGCGTACTTGAAAAGATACCGTTGTTTGTTATCATCCCTATCCAGCGCGGCACATTCTTTCTCGTTGTACTCAATATCTCCATGGGCTTACGCTCGTGCCACAACCATCATCTCTCTCAGCTCTTATCGGTTATTAAACGCGTGGGTAGCAGCCCGACCTCGAAGCCAGCGTGATCACTTCCTTTAACCTGAATATTTTCGAAAGACCTTTTCGTCTTCTTTGCTGCTGGCACACTCGTACCTATACTTCTATATTCGTGGGCAAACCACATCAGTTTGGTCTTAGAGGAGCCTGCCCACGAATTGGTAGTATTTGCATCGGAATAGATGTCGAGTAGAGTGAGGGTGACTTGGCTTGTTGCTCTAAAACCATCGAATCCCAAGAAGTTTAGTGGCCTTGTAATGCTCAGATGGATTTGGTCAAAATCCGAACGTATCGAAGGAAGAAAAAAACCGTTGGAGGTGAGACCAATTTGAGTATCCCATAAACAGCCCACTACGATTGAAGATGACATCTCATACCGAAAAACAGCATGCCCGTTCGCGAGCGCAATAGATCAAGTGGGATCCACGAAACATACTTTGTTCTGCCAATTTGAAGCGAAGTCCACACTGAACTTGATCTTTCGGTGCTGTGACCGGCCAATTACCCGCAAATAAATGGCCTTATTTCATACAGACCGGCTAGCAGCTAGAGTGCGATAAGAGGGCAACATTCACCAAACCGCAAAAATAAGGATCGCACACGGCTAATGGAAACGTGCCTATTTAGCCCTGAAGTTGCTATGATCGACATCAGTGAACAAGGCTTCCAAGAACAATCGAAAACTGCTTAAAAATCACTCGTATCTCCGCACTCATCGATCGTTTTGAAAACCCTAAATTTGCTCAAAACTACTTAAAGTAGGATCTTCATGAGCCTCTCTCTACTTGCAAAACTTATATCTTTTGACAATGACAAATTGGCACCTGTGCATCTTCTCTTACAATGCGCAGGACATCTGCCGAACCTACGGCCTGCTCAGTCGTGGTGTAATCAAAGGTCTACGTATCGCAAACTCAGTTTTCATCCAGTTTTCGAATGGTGGGTTTCACGAAAGCGTTTTTTGAAAGAACACAAAGACAAATGGTTCGTTCGGAGCTTAACGTTTCGGCAGTGCGTACGGTTTGATATGTGGGTTTCCACACTTCAAACGAGTTCAAATGCTTCGCAAATAGCAGAGGAAAACAAGATTGGAATTTTTTCCCCAGAACATGTTGCACGGATAAGGACATATCGCTTTTCAAAACGCATTTTCCTTCCGAACCAGCCAACTCGTGTGGATCATGCACACCAGTTGCTTCTTTTGGGTAATTATAGATGGAAATCTGGTCCAAATGTGATATGGACACTTGCGCAAGGATCCTGAACGCATGCTATAGACCAGACGTGGAAATCTGGCAGAGTAAACACAGAAGCCAACGATGAAAAAAGGTTTGCCATTGCGTGCTTATCTGATCTATGCATCGGTTTTCTGTTGAGTGGCCCTCGAATAATTGCTGCGGAAATTGCCGTTGAAGATCTGATTAATCTGGAGATAGATAGAAAGCACACGTTTCGGGGAAATGTGACGTAAGAAAGAGAAGGCCATAGTGAAATGTTGAAATATCGAAGCGCCGTTCTCAAATTGCTCGAAGTGCAGAAGGCAAGAAAGTCCGAGTCCATCCCATTGGAAGACGAACGATGGTTCTTTGTCAAATCTATATGTACTTGTTTTGCACGGTTGATTAAAGGAGGAATTCACGATTAGAATGAAGGTCGAAGAAAGGGAAACTGACCTAGTTGAGGGACCCACGGACCTCCTGAGGGTGCGAACTGACGCGCAATTCGCATGGAAAAATTTGACCTCGGCGACCTATCATGCCTCAAAGCTGGCGGGTCCGGCGATCTCCGCCCACCGATCATCTGATCACTCGCCGTAGTTCAATACGTGGCGAGTGATTAGATAGCTGAGAGAGCGTAGTGTTGAAGAGGGCACAGCGATGAGAGTCGCATCAATGCTCGAATCAACGGGCAAGGAAGGGGTACCATTTCTCGGGTTCTGGGCCGTTTCTCATGGTTCTTCCTTCTTTCGTGTACCACTCACAATTTGAAATGGGTTGCTTTTTCATCGTGAATTCGTCCTTTAAAGAAGATGTTAAAGAAGAGAATCCTTAGTCAAAAACTGCAGATCATTTTGCATTTCTTCTCAACACGTTGATTGTTTCCCTAGGCTTCCTTTGCTAGTGGATCTCCACTATTTGTGGTCGCACCTTTTTTAGAAACACACAAGAAGCTGCATCAATTTAAGAGCTCGATAATAGGGTATCTACGCAGCTTTCTCGTTCAGCCTAGGTACTCCATGAAATATAAATAATATTCACGTGAAAAGGTTTCGTGTTTTAATGCAACAGATAGCCCTGTGCAGTTGAGCAACTAATGTTGTCCATGCGGGTAAGATAAGGAAGAAATAGTGTAACTGTTTGCAAAATATTCCATCGAATGAGTGCCTTCCAGCTCTCGGCTTTTGTAAAGGCTCCGAAGAAGGCGAGTGCGCCGAAACGTAAGCCGAAATAAAGATCAATCTCGGAAGCTTGAAGAGAAGCAGCTATTACTATATGTTTGCAAAATATCGATCAAGCTCTCGACAGATTTTCGTGTGCAACAGACCTCAATCGTTTATGTTAAGCGAGAGTGAAAGAAATCCAGTTGCCTTTAAAAATCAACACACTAACTTGTGATGCGTTGCACAAATTACGGAATTATCTGGTATGCAATTGCAAGGTTAGTCATGTGGGCAGTCACTCGAGTTGGATATACATATTGGGCCAGAGGGAACGGATAATTTAAGTTACTACTTTTTTCATTGAATGGTGTTGCCCTCGCATAACTCGACCAGCAATCTGTTGCGCTGCTTAGGCGAACTTAGTTGAAGGGCAAAAAGCGCAACGACTCTTATAGAACAAAGGTTGAATAAGTTGTCATAATGTAGGTTTGAAACGACATGTGCATGTATGGAAAACAAAGGAGAAATGTTACACAGCTTACAAAGTTTAAAGCCTCATTAATCAAAGCGATGAATCTGACATGGAACTCGATTGCAAACGCTTTGTACTTGTTTGAAGCTTGAATGCTCGGTAGGAGTTAGAGTTCTTGCGTCATGTGAGTGGACAGAGATTCTTTACAAAGAAGCAGAATCCCTCTAGGAGGAAAGTTCCGATGCTGGCGGGACCGGTTTCCGAATCAAATAAAGCGCAGTGGATTCCAGCCAAGAGAGGTGTTCGCACTGTCGCCCCAGGCGCGTATGAGCGCGGTGCTTTTTTTTCAGCACAGTGGCCCGCCTGATGACTTGCAGCAGGGGAGGGCGTCAGACATTGGGCGCCCATGGCGTTCCCTATAAAAGACGCCAGTCGTTTGATGGGAGACATCCTCGACTAGATCAGCCCACTCGAGCAGCACGTCTATGGATCTGGAGCACCGAGTGAAGGCGTACCGCTTGTCGCCTTTCGGCGGTTACCTTCTCCGTAGTCGCCGTGCTCTCCGTTTGTGTTACTCTACCGATGGTCTACAACTATGTACATAAGGTGAAATACACAATGCACAACGAGGTGCATTTCTGTAGGGTAAGTGCTTTTGTTGGTCATGCATACATCATGCTTATCGAGGAGTGGCATTCACTAGGAAATATTCAGGGATCTGCCAAAGACATTCTGAGGGAGGTGAGCCATCTTAAGAAGTTGCCGGCGGCTAACAGACTACACGTCCAAGCTGGGTAAGGAAGTATGTCGCTTGTGGTTGTGAAAGATCCACGCTGCGAAGCCTGCTGCTTACCCGGTATGCTGGCCGCGGGACATCAGGAGACTGGTCGAGCCAGGTAAACCGGAAGTTCCGGGAATTCTCTGGTGGCACCTGACGCCCGCGGCACAGCCCACCGGTGCGCGCCAATCACACCTTCCCCCTGCCGTCCGTGTCTCGCGACCGGCTCTGGACCATCTGGAATGCAATGGACCCTGGCAATCCTGGACCCTAACGTGGCGCCTGACTGGCCTGACTTTGGGGTGGCTCAGGGCACCTGTATGCTATAAGGACCTTCCCGGCCCTTCAGGTAATCCTGGAGCACCAGGAAACCCAGGTCTTCCTGGTGAAGACGCTGCATCAGGAGGAATCGTACCCGGAGAACCAGGACCACCAGGACCACCTGGACCTCAAGGACCACCTGGCCCGGATGGCCTTCCAGGTTCACCTGGAGCACCAGGTTAGTTATTATTGTCATTAAACACCTGACTCTTCCATTTCTCATCGTTTCAGGTCAAATGGGACCAAAGGGTCCAAATGGACCAAACGGAGAACCTGGACAGCCTGGAAATCCTGGTGCACCTGGACCGCAAGGGAGACCAGGACCACCTGGTGAGCAGGGAATTTGTCCGAAATATTGCGCGATTGATGGCGGAGTATTCTTCGAAGATGGTACACGCCGCTGAAATGACGAAAGTCTATAAGATTTCATTAGTTCTACTTTACTGGGTCGAATTTCAGAGATAAATATCATTCCGATCGAGCTGTTTGCCTGGTTTTAGATTTCTCTATGTTTCAAATAATGCATCCTTCTAGCATTCTCTCCTTCTAAACTCTAGAAGCAAGCGTATACGTGCTTGTACCAGAAAACTAACATAAGCTTTGAATCACTCAGCAATTACAATCTCATCCCCAACTGGTCGGATCTCGCCTGCATCATTCACTGTCAGATGAAGGAGTTGCTTCGAAAACAAGTTTCGCCACACACAGAACTGTTTGAAGATTCTTCCCCTGCGTATTGAGCAAGGAAGGCCTTCAGATCGATGCAGTCAATTGCAGTGAGGTGTACACTTATGAATTTCTCTATTGAGGCATAGAGCTATAAACTGCTAACCGAATCAGTGAAATGATGCTCTGAACGAGGTCGCGGGAGGATTCCCCAGCATTGCATTCGGATGGAATCCCCCGGTAGAGCTCTTATAAAGCGTGGCGTGGGGGTTACTTGCGGTACGATGGTGTTGGTGGCAAGACTTCAGTCTCGCAGGCCAGAGGCCTTGAGCACGGTTTTTTTTGGCAGCATATCTTTTCGCAAACCTTACATGCTTTACACCTGCTTCAATTGCCTAAGTGAGTTCGCCAGCACCTGTCGCTAGTTTGGTCACTACTGATCAAAGACTGCGCATGCTAGTCCTTACGCGCTTACGCATAGCTTGCGTGCCAAGAGTTTTTGTGGCGAACTAGTGCGGTATTTCTGCTATGAGGGTCAAAACACCCTTTCGGCCGGCTTTGCCAAGTCTGAAACCTTGACCTAATCTCGGAAATGGGAGCAGGTAATAATTCATGTACGCATGTAGAACGGAAGTGAACTTGTGACAGCACCCTCTTTGTATGTGGATGCGAAGCTATAACAATCATTTTTATTCTTTATTCGGCGGAACTGTGAACTATACAGGGGGAAGGGGGCAAAAAAAAATGACATTTTGCCTACGTCGGACTCCGGATCAAAAAATCAGCTCCTAACGACTGCTGCGAAGCGCACTATGAATTTCGTGAAATTTGTGTTTCAGCGCCTCTTATCTGCTCTTATCAGTCGTTATCACTTTGTGACCCCCACCAAATATGTTCCGTCCCACCCCTATATCATGCCCAAAATCAGCTCCTGACGACTGCTGCGAAGCGCACTATGAATTTCGTGAAATTTGTGTTTCAGCGCCTCTTATCTGCTCTTATCAGTCGTTATCACTTTGTGACCCCCACCAAATATGTTCCCGTCCACCCCCTATATCATGCCCCAAAATCAGCTCCTGACGACTGCTGCGAAGCGCACTATGAATTTCGTGAAATTTGTGTTTCGGCGCCTCTTATCTGCTCTTATCAGTCGTTATCACTTGGTGACCCCCACCAAATATGTTCGTCCACCTTCCCTAGGTCAATTTGAAATGGGTTGCCTTTTCATCGTAAATTCGTCCTTTAAAGAAGATGTTAAAGAAGAGAATCCTTAGTCAAAAACTGCAGATCATTTTGCATTTCTTCTCAAACGTTGATGTTTCCTAGGCTTTCCTTTGCTTGAGTGGCTCTACAATATTTGTGGTGCACCTTTTTTAGAAACATACTCAAGAAGCTCATTTAAATTTAGCTCCGAGAATAGCGTATTCTCGCACCTTTCTCGTTCAAGCCTAGGACTCCATTGAAATATATACATTCACGTGAAAAGGTTTGGTTTAATGCAACAGACCCTTGCAGTTGAGCCAACATATTGTCCATGCAGGTACAGCTAAGGAAGAAATAGTGTAACTGTTTGCAAAATATTCCATCGAAGGGTGCCTTCCAGCTCTCGGCTTTTGTAAAGGCTCCGAAGAAGGCGAGTGCGCCGAAACGTAAGCCGAAATAAAGTATCAATCTCGGAAGCTCGAAGAGAAGCAAGCTATTACTATATGTTTGCAAAATATCGATCAAGCTCTCGACAGAGTTTTCGTGTGCAACAGACCTAAATCGTTTACGGTAAGCGAGAGTGAAAAAAATCCAGTTGCCTTTAAAAATCAACACACTAACTTGTGATGCGTTGCACAAATTACGGATATTTCTGGATGCAATCTGCAAGGGTTAGTCAATGTGGGCAGTCACTCAAAGATTAGAGTATAATATCGGGCCAAGGGAGACCGGATAATTTTTAGTTACTACTTTTCATTGCAAATGATGTTAGCCCTCAGCATAACTCGACAGCATCTGTTGCGCTGCTTAGGCG
>MU872244.1:2897-14176 GCA_036418205.1 Ostertagia ostertagi | reverse complement strand
AGCCTGAGTCTTCGACCAAGTGACATTACTTCCTACTACACCACCTCCGTCTTTTACCTGTTTCAAAGAAATGAATAAAATGCAGAGAATCGTAGCTTCGAAGAGGGCAAAGGAAAGCTGACCCATTCGTTGATTCACGTACTGCAAACCATCAGGAATTTCCCTAAACATGAATTGATGTGATTCTGGGGAGCAATGTAGACTGCGATTAAAGTGTACATAAAATATTTATGACAGAGCGGCCTCTATGTATGCTGATATTTGCAAACCACGTAGGACATTCTGGCATTTATGTATACCGTACCAAAAACGTTCATTTTTCTCGTGCAAGGCCTACTTCTTTCCAAGTTTCTCGTATCCATTCTGTAGACCATGAATTAGTATAATTACAGGGTGGCCCAAAGTTACTTGATTCATTGCAGTTCTCTTGAACTGTCGAACACAGAAAGATAAGTGGAAAGCTCAACATAATTATACTCACATCGTACACATCAACAGGCAACAGGCAGATTTCACCAGAAGCAATACTTTTTGTCTGATTCGCACGTTTTACGCAGGTTTTCCTCATCCATTTCTTCTCAAGCTTCTTTTGATGTTGCTTGCAATGATTACAGATTCGTATGACGAGCTCGACATGCTTTGCTCTTAATCATGGATCAGACTGAAGGTTCAAGTGATTAAGATTATGCGAGCAAGAAGGCCATTCCTTGTGGCGACGAAGTCGGGCAACCTGCAGCTCGCATGTGTCCTGAACAAGCTGGTCCCCGTAGGCTTTCGTTCCACCACTGGCCGAACTTACCCCCAAATCGTTACTGATGCCTGGTTAGCCGTTCTTCCAACAGTCTTTCCTCGTGAGATGGCTCCTGATCCTTCTACTAGAAGCCGCTTTGGAGATTCAACACCGGCTCCACAGCGAATATTTTCTCGTCAGAAAAAAACGATCGAGAGTTGCGTGTTGCCAGTAAAGCGGGCTAGTAACCTCTCAACTTTTTGGCCTCCCTGCTGCTTGTCGCTGTACAGGAAAAGTGGCACTTTTGCCTGTGGTAGGATCGGCAGTGCAGCTTCTTCTTCACAATGCGCCCCGTCGATTACTTTCACAGATTCGGTGGACACACCATCCTTCTCATGAAGCAACGGACTGCCAACCAAACATTTTGGTCATGCTCACCATTCTTCACTATCTAGGCTTGTTGGTGAGTGTTCTATTTTCCTGTATCGTTTGATGGTCAGTTAGCACAGCCTTGACAGGAACCACAAGAAATCTATTATAAGACCTACGATACAGCCTCTTACTCGCTCATGCGAATGATGACGGTTCACGGCGAGTCACCTGATGCCATCTCAGAGATGCTTCACCCCAATAACGATGCATTTCACATTAGAACACAAAAACACAACTATTCAATAGTGCGCGAAATGAAAACAATCGATACCTTTCCTAATAATTTTTGATTTTGGCGCAAGTAATTTCGGCAGGCCTGTAAAAATGACGCGGTTCATAGAACGCTGAAATATGCCTTACTTTGTTAGATGTTTCTCAGGCCTTACGAAAATGTCAGTTCACTCCTCAGTTTCTTTTTATTGACATAGCCTTGTAAATATAATACACTGCGACGCATAATTATAGTTCCACCTACAAATTTCCCAAAAACTTGAATCTGGGGATGTTTTTGAAAAAGGCTCTACAGACAAATTGTGACACATATAAACGCGAATCTGAATATTAACACGGAAATCCAGTTTGAGGAAAGCAACAATTTTTGACAACGGAAAACTGCAATTTTTTATCCTCATTTTTTCGAAAATACCCGCTTTGCCTATGACGCAAAATCATAGTTCCGGTCATAAATCATAGTTCCTCATGTTTCTCCGCTGCATTTTGCTTTTACCCAATCAAATTTTGAAATTATTACCCATTCAAGCTTATAGCAAAGGCAAAACCGCTGTCAACTTCCGTAAAAGGAAAATCCTAGCAAAAGAGACGCAGGAATTGTGAAGTGTCAGCTCACGCTGGAATTTGTCGGGGTGACTTCATAACGAACAAATTTCTCAAGGATGCTACAGGATATGATACTGGGAGGAACCCTGATTACTATCCGACCGAGATAAGCGCCGTATCGTGAGAAAATAATACAACTTTATCCAGCCGGGTACGGAAATCAAAACTTCTTCAAAAGTTAGTGTCTCAATGGAAGCAGTTTCACGTGTTTTACAACACGCTCGTGACAGTCCATGTCTGAAGGATAAGAAATACGCTTTTTGTGAAAAGAAATCAGAGAGAAAAACGAGCCATTTTTCTTGAAAGCTTCGCCAAGTCGAGTGAAGCGGTGGCATTCTTTCATTTGTGATTTTTGATTTGCGTCTTTCTTTCTCTTAACGTTTTTCTTTCTCAGATCGGTTTTTACTTCGTAGCAAACATGTATGGAGAAGAAAAAGATCAGGAGTATGGTCAGAGGTTCCAAAATATCACAGATAAAAAAGTGTCCTCACATTGCTCCACTTCGCAAAACTTTTTAAGGAAATGGCTCGTTTTTCTCTCTGATTTCTTTTCACAAAAAGCGTATTTCTTACTTCACAGACATGAACAGTCACGAGCGTCACTACGTTCACTGAGACACTAACTTTCGGAAAAGTTTTGATCTCCGTACCCGGATTCCTCAACGGCACGTCGAGGATTCTCTGCCCGATCAGACACGATCTCTCGCGCGGACATTCACACTCGCCATGGGCGTGCCGTCTGTGCTCTCCGCGCGGATGTTCACTCTCGGCACTACTCTCGCATGGTAGAGAGCTATGGTCGAGGAAATCCTCGACCGTTATTCACCCTGCTCACGAGACCAGGAAAGTCAAAAGGTGAGCGTCGTTATAATATCAGATGGGACGATAAATTGGACGCCTCCAAAAATTATGGTAAGATGGCACCGTAGCGCAAGGAAAAAAGGAAAACCGCCTGAATCGGAATTCCTGTTTTTTCGCTGAGTGTAGTGGAAGCAAATGCGAAGCTATGAAGATCACCATGTTTTCTGACTGTACTAATCAAGTTGAAATGCCTTTTGCATCCAGTGCTACTAAATTTTGCTTTCTCGTTGCCATTGCGCGTCCTTGTGCTGAAACTTTTACTGATTCGCTCCCTTGAACAGCCTCTACGCACTGAATATGGCTAAACCGATGGTATGCAATCCGCATTTTTTGTGCATACCATACATAATTCATGAATGTAAGTGGGATCTGCACTCGCGCAGCATGGTGCCTGCTGCACTCAACCAAATGAACAAGCATGTATTGAGAATATTCCCGCGTCGAGGCAACCTCTGGGCTCTCCTTTTTGCTTCCTACGCTACACAATCATCACATGGAAAGATACATCGTTCAAAAACCCGGCTTACTCGGAAATTTGCCACTGTTGCAGAGTTCCAGGAAAGAAATCATACCTACAGCAGGAATTGGTCTCTTGCTGGCATGACAAAAGGCTGAGTGATTTCGTATTGATGGTACTGTACATCGGATAGAATTTTGAGATTTTTTTACCAACACACATGAGATCCAATATGTATTTGCATCAACGAATATCCGACGTGACCGATAGAAGTGCTCTTGTGATTTATAATGAAGTTATAGATCACGAGCAGAGTCAAAAACGTTATCGGAGCAACTTGATGTTCTTGGTTTTTCCTGGTTTGGTTTTTCTGAAGCTATAATGACAGTGTGTGTAGGGTGGACGTCAAACCTGCTCTCCACCCACACTGCCCT
This sequence comes from Ostertagia ostertagi, assembly GCA_036418205.1. Lineage (NCBI taxonomy): Eukaryota > Metazoa > Nematoda > Chromadorea > Rhabditida > Trichostrongylidae > Ostertagia > Ostertagia ostertagi. The sequence continues at coordinate 10,426 of MU872244.1, read as the reverse complement.
TTGAGCATGGAAATTAAGAGCATCCAAGAAGTCAAAAAAATGAATTCATAAAAAAGGAGGCTTTTGCAGTGGGCACCATCAATCTATTTTTTTCGCACACATTATTGCAACGTTGCAGCACTTTGTTTTGCGCAGTTGATTTTTTTCTGAAAGTTGTTCCTCCCTTTTAGTTTTAGCTAAGCAGCTAATCATTTCCGCCGTTGCATAGCAATCTTTGAACGGATGAAAAAATGCTTGGTTTAAGAAGTATACCTTTGAGGAGTGCTCCTTTGTTCCTTTTTCGTCGCCTCCGCTTCCTCTCACTTCCCCGCATTTTTATTGTCTTACCAAATAGTGCACGGAACTGTCCATACTGCACAGATGACCAGAATGAAGGCGTTTGTTATAGCGTAGCAAGCCGCAAGGAGCCCAAACGAGTTTTTAAATACATTATGTCGAATCATTACAAAAAATGAAAGGAGATTGGAAGCGATTCCAATAGTAGATAACTGAAATGATCACTTGTACAATATAAAAAAACACTTATGTCTGTTTGTGTTCGCATGTACCCGGTATATCTTCACAGTTCGCTGGTTTTCTGTTTCGAAGCTAGTGGTAGATAATGTTTTTCTACTGATGTTTTATTGGCCAACCATGACGCGGTAGTAAAATAGGAGTGGACTAAAAGACTTTACCTATATGGCGGCGAAATGGCGTCACTATTGACTTTGCGTATTCGGCTCCGCTTTGGAAAGCGTACTGTGAGACAAGGGAGCTTCACGTTTGGCGATTAGCATGCGGGCGTGAGTTCTACGGGCCTAATAATCTGGGGCCAGTCATGCTGATAGAGATACGGGAGAACATCCGGGGGGAGAGAAAAGGTCACCGCGGCGCGGACGCGAGCGCGTGTTGGTGACGTCAAAATGACGTCGCAGCTGCGACAGATTCGAAGGAAGGGCGAGCAGTGGCCAGCGCCGCTGCCACTTTGTTTGAATGAAGCTGGGCTTCTGGCACTATACCAACTTGTTCAATCAGTTGTGCCGCAAGAGAATTGATTTTGTTATGTTCAGGTACATCCTTGTCTTAGTTGAAATTTCTTGGGCTTTCATGTGGAAACCCTTAGGAGTACTTTTCAGTAATTTGAGCTGAGAGTTTTCATGTTCGATTCCAACTTACTTCTACTATCACACAGTGAAGTAAGAGCACGACAGATGCTCGGAGTACTTAACTTATTGAAGTAATGGTGGAAAAGCTGGCCCTTGCTCGCTGCCTTGCCGCCGTTGTGACGTCACCAACACGCGAACGCGTCCGCGCCGCCGGTGACCTTTTCCATGGAGCCAACCATGCAGGGAAACGGGAAAACAATTGGGCAGCTAGAGATTTGTACTCCAGAGTACGTTTTATCCTCCTTGAACGCGACTCTCTGCGTCTTCGCCGTACTTCTTCATTTTCCTAGCAGTGCAGAGCGGTGGGAAAGGAGAATAGGTGATAGGTGGGGAGAGTACTGGTGGCGAGAGCGCCACTGGAGCTATCGATAAGATTGATAACTTTCTGCCAATGAGGCAGAAATATCAATATTATCAAGAGCTCTGGCTGTCCCTTTCTGTGTTCCACTTCTTGATCGTGTTGTAGCTCAACCATTGGTCATGGGAGCATTTGTCTTCTGTGCAATCGTTTTGGCCATGATCTCGCGGCTTAGACTAGTGAGTTGTCCCACGGATAATATCGATTTCTACTCAAGAAAATTCTCTACTCAAAACATTTCACGTAGCACCATATACTCTACAATATGAATCTGATCTCGCCCGATCTGAACAAGACGATGGTCTCGCTTCCGCAGTCCCAGTCCATGGGTTAGATGTTAGTTTTGCGAACGGTCTTGGAACCGTTCTTAAACGCGCGACCACGTGTTTCTGAGACCGACTCTTCCTCGCTTAGCTCCTGGTATTATCCAATTCAAACCAATCGTGGAGTTCGTTGCTAAGGCATGCGCAAAATTTGGCCAAGCAGTCGAAGCCCACGCTATTACACAATCACGTAGAGGCCGTTCGAGCCGCAACGACGTAAAACTTTCCCAGCAGGGACATGGTCCGTTTAGCGTATTTTCATAATCCAAAGGTGAAAGGCGTTCATCCTCTTGATGAGATTGGCAGTGCTTTGACATGTTTCGCGTGCATGCAGTGCAGCTGGAATCACGATGGGATAGTACAACCGCATTTTCGATGTTCTGCGATATTGATGACTTGACCTATGTCGGCTGAAGTAGCCAAATACTACCGAGCTTTCGCTTTGCTGTTCACCACTGTGACCGTACTTCCGAAGGAAGTGAAATTGTCATCGCAATAACTCAAGTGTACCCATTAGAGGTAGAAATAGCAGGCTTCTCTCAAGCGGAGTAGAACAGAATGAAAGATGTCTTTTCCGAGATAATCTCAATCAGCCCAGCCCGCCGAAAGTCTACCGGTTCTCAAACGCGGAATCGGTTGCAGAGCCTGAGATCAATACTGGTTGCATAACGAGAGAAGAGGTAGTTGCAGCAATTTAGCACCTCCAAAAGAAGAAATCTTCTGGTTTGGAGGAATTTAGAGCGGAGTTATTGAAGGCGGGACGCAGTGCAATGGTGAATGGGCTCGTAGAGCAAATTGATCGTTGCTGGAGCCGAGAAGAAGTACAGGAAGCTGGAGAAGAGGCGTCATTGTCAAGCTGTCTAAAAGGGGAACTAGTATAGAAGCATTGCACTGCCGGGCAAAACTTCCGGTGTGGTTTTGCTTCGGCAACTCCGCACCGCTATCGATGCGAGAGGAACAAGTTGAGGAAAGGAAGGCCATGTTGCGAACAACTCTTCACTCTCCTCAAAATGACTGTGTCGAGTACTGTCAGCCACTTCTCATCGACTTTGTCTACTTGAAGGAATCCTTCGCGGAAAAATCATGCATTCATTTGGGCTATAAATCACTGACTTGAGACTCATTATCCACGATAAGAATGGAAAGAATCAGAAATATTGCTTTCGTTCTGGTAAAAAAAATTCAAGAAAATCGAAAGGGCTGCTACGCGTTCAAAAGTGCCCACGGACGTCTTTCACAAATGCTGGCGACGGGGATGCTTCCACTTGGTTCTTTGGAGTGCCTTCACTAGAAACTCTCTGCTTTCGGCTTATGCATTCAACAGTTACACACAGGGTCAAGCGAGGCGTTGAGGAAAATTTGGAAATACGACCCCCCCCACCACCCTCCGCCGGAGGCCGAAGTCCATGAAACAACCCTCTTCAAAAGCCGAACTATGAAAAGGTTGAAAAGCTTGTTTAATTCTCCCCCAAAACTGCTCATAAAAAGCCCTGCTACCCCACCGCCACACAAAAAAATTCGTTTAAGAAGTACAAAAGTGAAAAAGTCAAAGAATAATCATTACTGATGAGTCCTACCAAACGAGCAAACGAGAAACAGACCAGAAAACGACAAACTAGCCACTAAAAATGGCATACCATGACAACATCTGTTCTTTATTTATTTCCTCCACAAGACTTACCAAATTCTAGTACTACACAGATTATGGTTCTCAATTTACACGTCCCCCTTTCGCTCAAAGGAAGCCTTGTAAAAGCCTTCGCCAGCTGTGTGTTGACTGGACTTTGGCGTTGACCGTGGAGCAGCTTATTTACTATTGAAATTTGAACAAATATTCAAATGATTATAACTTTCTTCAAAGTTAACGAATTTTCAATCTGAAAGCTGATTTGGGAGTTTTGTGAAGAGCTTTTTCTAATCAGTACTGAAATTACAGGAAGTTATAAGAAATAACAAATTTAGATCAAATAACGAGGAAAATTCGAGACGAGCACGAGTTTTTACACTTTCCGGAGCAATAACTTGCTTCATTTCCGTCAAATTCAAAAAGTTGATACGTCATACAAAACTAGAAGATTTTCTCTATCAAACGGTCGCTAAAGCAGCTTCATACGTCCAGTATTCAAAAAATGGCCACGTTGAGGATTTTGCAAAATTAACGAGGAAAATTTGTGATGAGTGCGAGTTTTTTTACTTCCTAAAGCCATAACTCCGTTCAAACTCATCCAATCCCAAAAGTAAATACGCCATCATAAACTAGAAGATTTGCTCTATCAAATGCTTACTAGAACTGCTCCAAACGTCCAGTATTAAAAAAACGGCTACGTTGAGGATTTTCGCACGAGTACCGCCGAAAGGTACTTTTTCGCTACATTGGCACTATTTCAACGGCTGTATATCCTTTTAAGGGCGATTATGTACTAAAGTAAGAGCAGATTTGGAATCACTGCTTTTCTCTTTCTAAGAAAAGTGATTGATTAGCGTTTCTCAACTTTAAAGGTTACATGTTTATAAATTTAACCCTGAAGAGTCCGTTAACGCAATGTTGAATGGTGTACACCTCCCTGTAAATGCGCACGGACACTTTCAGAATTCTCTCGATTGTTCCTGAATTGAGGTTGTTTGTCCAAGGAGCCGTAGTTGAAGCGCGCGCAACAACTAGACCCTTTCTCGGATGCGCCGTGTACCTCACATCCCTTCAGATTCGGGGTCTTACTTGAAAGATGAAATATCTCTTGGAAAGCGTGCGAAATTCAGATTCTTTAACTTGTGTGGTGATAAAACACTGAAGTAACTAAGAATTACCGGACGCCTCAGAATCACGAAAATTTTGTGTGGGTGAAATATCATTTTCATTGGAAATCCTCTGGCCTGGCATCGACTCATCCTTGATATTTGTCTTCCGACGGTGATGATCCCACTGCATCAAAATGGCTCGATCTCTTCCACCCAGCGGGCCAATACGACCCCCCCCCTGCGACGTGTCGAGGATTCCTCAACGCACGCTTGACCCTGTTACAGTTCTTACTGCATCATTACTCTATCGATTGTTTGCCTCTATTCTCCAAAATCGATCACTTTACCCGGATTCCGTCATTGCGTCGCCTGATACGTAGCCGGCTAAAGGCCAACTTCTTTCCATGTCTCGTTTGGCTCCGCCCGAATTACCTTCGATGTCCATAACGTGTAGTTTTTGGACGTTTGTTTCTCTTCGGAAACCGAATCTTCATGCGTGAAACTTTGCCTGCTGTACCTGTCAAGAAAGTATGCAAGAATTTTCCGCGAAGGATTCCTTCAAAGAAGGCAATCGATAGCATTCATCGCGAGTCGTTGCGGATAACATTCAGATCATATGGTGTACCGCAACCCTTTACTGTAAATTTATCTTGCTGTATGAGGACATAAACAGGGAACAAGTCTTCTTCAGATGGCTACGGGAATGGGGCAAGGATGTAATCTATCCCGATCCTGTTTGATATCTGCCAGAGCTTCTTCATGAAGAAAACGATGGGGCAAGTAAGGGCAAACATCAGTTATTCCGGTCAAAGAACTTGGATTGGGTTTGACTAACGATATAGCACTTCTTGCTGAAGGCGAGAATAAATTTAGCAGGTTGTTACTTGCCTTAGCTGCGAAGCGAACATGATTGGATTAAGCGCCCACAAATCGAAAGTCATAAAAGTCGGTGCTGCTCGAATGCAAGTTGAACATGATCTTCTTAGTAGGAAATTAGTTTTGATGTACTATCTTCTCGTTGTATGGGTACAGACGTTGCCATTTCACTGTATGTCTGTGAATTCTTTTCGTCAACTCCGCCTCTGGGTTTTTAGACTTGCTTCGTTCATTCTGCTTTTTTGTACTCCATTAGATAAATTCACTCAAGTGTGTTACAAAAAAGAAACGAATAAAGAAAGTAAGTCCTGCTCATATTCATTTCCAAGGTGAAAGTATACTATCTTGAGTTCTGCTGAATATTTCCCCTATATTCGTGCTTAATTACTGACATTCCGACTGCGTTGCTAAGGTTCAATCTTAGTGAATAGCTTTTATCAGTACAAGCGCACAGCAGGGACAATTCAATATTGCAAAAACGGACTTTCCCTTTTATTGCTTATATTTTCCTTGTTGGAGCCATATCTTACTGACAACAACGAACAGCGTCAAAAAAGCGTCATCGACTCACCACCAATAAAAGGGTAGCTTCAATAATAGATACATAAATAGACCCTTTTGTCGCTGTAGAGCTTTCATCAGCCATCAGGAAGAGTCTTCAAATCTTTTATAAGATAACGAGCAGAGTAACGAGAGCAGCAGAGCAACTTTGAGAGACGAAGGAAAAATGAAAAGTTGACTTCGTTGAGGGCGTTGTTGCTCAGAAAGCTATACTATGAGAAAACATTTTGTCCAGAGAAGGCTCAATCGTTGTTGACTGCCAGCCAACAATTTGCGAGAATCGTTTTGGTCATATGAAAAAGCTACGTAGCTACAATCATCGTCATTATACTATTAGTAATTGCTTGCGTATATTTTGGCTAAAATTTTGTATTTCCTATTCCTGGATTGAGTGCTCGTATTACCACATATTTGTTGATCGAAGGCAATCTTCTTCATTTGATGACGGCTCTACGGGACTCCACAAAGACTGCCGTTTTCCTTCAAAAGGCAAATAGGAACACTGACACACAGACATAACAAATACAATGCTCAATCAGAATACACCACAAAACAAACAACTACAGATTGTTACCACAAAACAAGGAGGCAATAACACAAATTGAATGGATTGTATCTTTATGGCCTACAATTCCTATGTTTGCATTTATATATTGCAGCATCTCTGAACGAAAACTCTTGTAGCCATAAACACTGTACAGTAAGGCAAATAGCTGTATTTTTCGCTCTGGCATCTTATATTTGAGAAAACCCTAATCGGAAGACAGCAGAGGAGTAATCACAAGCGCTCCCGCCCCGATATGTTGGCTTGATGCGAAACACAAATTGAGAAACGACGTCCCATGTGAATTTGCTTTGTGGGAGGCGGTAGCTCCTAGACCTTGAAACAATCTCAGAATTACCGCCATTACTATACTAATAAATATCCCAGCGCTTCTCTTGCAAATCACAACTGCTGAGTAACCAACTTTGAGCATTCGCCTTCTTCGAATGACGCCGCGACTTCAATTGCCTGTTCTGTGCTCCAGGACCAACACTTCACTCGAGAGGACTACGTAAGCCATGCGACTGTAGTTGATTATTTGCTCGATTTCATTCTGAATATGCGACGCTCGACGACGTTACTCCCTACGGACGACCAGTTGCCGTCTATGATGCCCGATTTCTTAGCATTTGAAATTAAGCCAGAGGCTGCCAGCAGAGACGAAGCGGGTTTCTCGAGTGCGATAAGAGTGAGCGAAGGGCGTCTTCATGAGCATGGTTACACAGAAGTTCTTGCGCTCGTCTCAATCAGCCAGTCGCTCCTCCTCACCCTCAACCAAAAGGACTTTCTGTAGGATCCGGTGACGAGCTGAAAGCTGGATCCTCCATGACAACAATAAGAGGGTCGCTGTCCGGCTCCCGAAAGAAGATGACCCGCCCGTGCAGCCCAAGCCAGAACAGCATCTACAGCACTCAGCTCCAATCTCTCGCTCATGCAGTTGAAGAAAAGCGATCGAGAAGGATCTTTATTGTAAGAAAAGTCGATCA
>MU872243.1:7089-18098 GCA_036418205.1 Ostertagia ostertagi | reverse complement strand
CAGAACTGGAAAAATCGAATTCGACAACTCGTGGCATACTCAGCAAAACCAAGAAAGGGGAGTAAAAACATCATACAACTAAGAGAACAGAAGTGGAAAACGGCTAGGTTTCTGCCTCAGACACTACTGCCAAATTGATGGTGTCGCACTTCAACTTAGGGCACCATTCGTAATCATAATCCCGGACATAAAGTTCGCCTTTCAGTCTAAATTTAAGGCACCTTCCCTACTTACCCTAACTTACACTTTACCGAGGGACACCTACTTACTACCTACAACGTCTAAAAGTGGTTTCATGCAAGCTTCTGATTGACAGATGACAACAGTCAGGGCAGACAGAAAGGAAGATCACCCAATTCCTGTTCCCCCTAAACCAGGGAGCTGTCCGATTATTTCTTCTGGGATCGGAAAATTCACTGTGACACACATTAGAGGATTCCGCGACAAGGTCGGAGGTCGAAAAAAGGGAAATCCAACTAGTAGAAAAACAGGCAGACTTCTGAGGGTGCGGGACGACCAGGGTTTCGCAAGGAAGAGTATGCCCCAACTGCCTAACAAATCCATACCCGTGCCGGGGCACGCCCCCCCCCTCTGGCCGCCTGAGCCTCTAGCCATTTAGCAGAGAGCATCAGCATTGAATAGAGCAGGACTGATGAGACTCGTAAGACTCGTATCCATGCAGAAATCAATGAGCAAAAAAGGAGGTCCCATTTCTCGGATTCTGGGTCGTTTCTCAAGTTTTTTCTTCATCTCTGTACCACTGACCATCTCTTTCTTGATTTCTAATGAGCTGCCCTTTCATCGCGAACTCCGCTTTTAATAGAAAGATCGAAGTGTATTCAGGCGAACAAATAGCAATCTCTGTAATTTAGCCTGCTAGCAAAGCGCCAGCTTTCTGCTGTCTGAAGCGGTCCATGTCAAAAACTTTCAAGGGCACGTCACCATGTACTGTTGTGATACCAAGTTTTCGTTTTGGTTTTGAGGGTACCAACGAACGTGAACATGTGCCAATAGGAAAACGAGCATGCGCATACACCGACTCTGGTATTTCTGGATACCGATGGATGTTTGAAGCGCTGAAATATATTCCGCTTGAAAAAACAAGGATGAAAAAGGACAAAACAGAAGGCCCAAAACTGCATCGCACTGAGCGGCATGCATCCGATACGGGCGGTTTCAAACCTTGTGAAGAGAATGTCAAAAACAAAGAAACGGCTCACTTTTCACGTAAGCACAGAATGCCATTCCATGCAATCATTTCAGCATTGTCGGTACAAAGGCGGGGTGGGACCTTGATCACCTCTAGACCATGAAAACTCGCTAGTTTCGATATGGCTGAACGACAAAACTTCAATGAATTCCTTCTTCGAGGAAATTCATTTCAACTATCCAACAACAGCGTATATTGACCTACCGTTACATATGTACCCATTTGCTGCTACACCACCACTGACTACGAGATGTTTTATGCTTATTAACTCTCCACTACATGAAGATATTCGAGACAGTTGTGAAGCTTCGAGACAAGATGGCGAGTGACGTGGTGCTGAAAGAAATTTGATTTGATTTATCAGGTAATTACGCTCTGCCGCAAACAGGATGATGTCATACAACCTCTCTACACGCAACCAACCCCCATTAGGTAACAGTGCGTTTCAAAAGTATAAAGCCACCCTTGAATGAAGCTGTTCCAAGTTAGAATGAAGGTTCCGTGATTTGATGAATAGTTTATCGAATTCAGCACGCTCTGAAACTATAGTAAACTTTGTTGTACAAACCACTATAAGCTAGAAACGGTTCCATAAGAAAATTTGAAAAACTCCCCTGTTTCAAAAGTATAAAGCCACCCCGGGCGAGTAGGCAACAGCGGTAAAAATTTTTGTTCCTGTTAACTCGTTTGGAGTTCTTTGGCCATAATTAGCACAAACACATTACGTCTTCAATATATCTCGTGGATCTACGTTTTCTTTTGGAAGAGCAAGTTCGTGCGAGGACGTTACATCGAAGCTGCCCATTCAAATCGCTCCATTGCTGCTCAACTTGGACGTTCTCAAAGCTGTATCGACATTTCTTTTGAGGAATCCAGCTTATCATGAAAGGAAAGATCCCTGAAAGGTCACGTGTTCTGCTTGAGTATTATAATACGCCATATTAAAGGCATGCCCCAGGATCGCACTGGTGTGGCTCTTGCACACGAATGTGAATGTATCGGTGCCAAGTGGGCCGGCAGTGAAGAAAAAAGGAAAAGAATCCGTCGAAAACGCTCAGGTTGAGGGCTCACTCACCTTCCTAATTGGCTGTGCTAAAGGAACGAGAGACTAAGCGCGAAGAGGAGAGTATGGGGCGAGAGAGCGCATCAGATGAGAGAGCACCAGACAACGGCCTGATATAGAGAGCTCGTTCGCTGCAGCTCGAGCAGCTTACTTTGCAAGCCCAAAGCGTTCTTGTCGGTCGAATTCCGTGCACGTGAACGCCACATTTGTGATTGTCCCCTAGGGTTCTATACTTCTGACCGAAGAGAAGAGTTCACACGACCTCTGCCTGGGTTGTGCCTTTAAGCGAACCTTTCCAAATTCTAACTGCGTACCAATCAAGCAGATCCGAATACGAGCTCTCCCTTTTTGCTTCGAGCTCCATCTGGAGGGGCGCTAACTCTGCTCCAAATATCGTGCGACAATCCATGATGAAGACTCCACGTTCCGGAAGCAGCATCAACTCAGAGACACCCTCGCTCGCAACCTCAGCCAGTAGGAACATGCGAACGAGTTGGGGTTCGTAGGTGATTCTACGGGGGTAGGGAGACACTTTCATCATGACGTTTAGTTAATGGCTTGTAGTGTTCAGTTCATTTTCTGTGGTTGAAAGAACTTCAACTTAGACGGGCCGGATGGTCATCACAGATTCTGGAGAGATTTTAGCAAAGATCCGCTGGTATTTAGCAGGAGAAACTTCGGTGGCGCATAGATGGTCTGAGCTGCATTCTACAGCGATGCTGTGCTCCCTCTGTCTTTCGTCTCGTGTCAAATGGACCCCAGTGAGAATCAGGATGCTTTTCTTAATGATCTTCTCTCGTTTCTGTGTGGAAGTCGTCGGCAAAACTTCATCTTTATGCACGATTACGCCACCATCCATCGCAGCCGGTCCACTCAACACCGGGTTTACGTCAACAAAATCAGTGTACTGGAATGGCCTGCTAGCAGCCTAGATCCAAATCCAATAAAAAACACCTGGGGTATCATTGTCCGACAGATATACGCGTATGGAAAGCAGTACAGTAACGTGGGAGACCTCAGACAGCCATCGAGACGTTTTCCTACCACCTGAATCCCGCTATACTTCTGAAGCTCACGGATAGTATGCCAAATGGTCTATTAAATCTCACTTCTAAAAAAGGAAGTCACGCTAGTTACTAATATTTACGATGTTCACTTTTTCTCTGGAAAAATAGAGTTATGTTGCAAGTGGCTTTATACTTTTGAAACAGGGGATATTTGGAAATCTTCTTATAAAAATGTATGTGAATCATTTTGCTTCCTGAAATAAAGAGAACAATGGTTTCCAAACACGCTGAATTCAATAAAGTTTATGGCAAGCCATGAAATACTCACCTTAACTCGGAAAGTTAGTTTTCATGGGTGGCTTTATACTTTTGAAACGCACTGTATTGTCCACAAGTTGATCACTAAAAATCATCACCACAATTGAGTTTTGTTATTCTACTGCTTTATATTCTATACGGCTAGTGTTTCTAAAAGCCCTGAAATAGAGCATATTGGACATTTTTGTTAACCACGACATCTATAGTCACATGTAAGATCATTATTATTTTGCTGATATCAAAAGCATCCATAAAATTACGACACGAGCAAGTGGTCAAGTGTTCAGTTCTCCTCCTGCGGTCAGTGACCAGAGCTGCACACTCTTCTAAGGTTAAGCTTCGATTTAGGCTCAGGCTTAGGTTTATAGCGTACACATTGGCTTATGCCTAAGCCTAGGTTTAGTTTCAAGCTTGCTTCGAGTAAATGAGTGTCTGAATTTTGGGAGGGGGGGGGGTAGAACTGCAAGGCACTCGTGAGTGGTTGGCGATTCTTAGCTGACAGGCCGTATGGACTGCCACCGGCGTGAGTGCTTATGTTTAGGTGACCCATCCAAAAACTAGCAAGAGCGAACGGATGCGCTTCCTACTTGACAAACCCACTTGAGAACTGACCACAGTGGATGAAATTCCTGGATGAGAAGGTGGGACTCGATCTTACAAACCCGACGAAGAGGTACTCTTCACAATCAGTCCCCGCTCGAGATTATTTCAGGTAAATTCAGAGGAAGATAGATAGACTAGGAGCACAGACAGAAAACTAATCTAAAAACTCGACTTTCAAAACGTTGGTGTAAGGCTGGAGCAGTTACCAGCTTTCCCAAACAATGGTTCCTCTATGTCGTATTTCTCGCTGTCTACACTTCCTTTCACGAGTGATTTCACAATCGCTTTTGGCGTTCACCCAGATAGAAAAAGAATGAAATCTTCTGTCTACCTGAACACTTGCACAGAAGTCTTCCACACTGAAGTCCACGTCGTCCCTGTGCTTTCTCACGAGGTTCAAGTATGTTGACTTCAACTGCGAAAAATTCATATCCGCTCCAGAAGTACATGGTCCAACAGCAGTGTATCGTAGATGACCATTTTCAGAGCACCTGAATTAGGACGCCAAAAAGTCGAAACTATGATGACCTAACAGCAAATATACTAGCAGTTTAGATAAGAGTATCAAAGCGGATAAACAGCGATACACGTATCTTGAGAGCCTCGACACATGACCTGCGAAGTCCTGCACAAAATGCTGCGAATCTTACAACTTTGCTGGTCACACATCTTTTACATTCAAGATGTACCAGTATATCACTGCATACCAAAATAAAAGTAAAGGATGTTTCTTACCGACTCGCCAATTGCTCCACTGCAGCACCTGGATGAACATCACGAAATTCTTCTACATTATTTATTTCCAGTTCTCTTGCTATCTTGTCCAAGCACTCACCAGGACTTCCAGAAGTACTTTGGCCTTGAAATTTCAAAACATCAAAAATGGTTATAGAAGAAGTGAAGGCGAGCACAAAAAATAGCATGTGGAAGAACATATAGATCTCTACGACGAGATATTTAGCTCTACACTGGTGAACCAATTAGACGCTGAAAATCAAAATTTGTTCACACAGAGCGCTCAACACCTTCTGCAAGAGCATTGAAACATTCAGACTCTTAAGGATTGTGGAATGTGCAGAAAGTCACGGCGCGACTTAGAATGATAAAGGATACTTGTAGGTTCGCGTCTGGTTCAGCTTTATTTATCACCCAGTTTGAGTCGCCGCATCGCCGCGCTATTTGGTGGGAGGTGCGTGTAAGTGGCAACCTGTGAATATTGGGTCAATGGTGGGAATAATTATTAAGCGCTTTGAAATTGCAAAGGCTGTTCATTCGCTGAAGACGTATCGCGTATGTGCCGCGTAGCATTGCGGATTACGTGGCTTATCACGACTTCGTAATCATTCAGCATTAATATCGAGTTTGGATGATTTGGCGGTCTGTAGATTTTTAATGTGAATTAGAGTGTGAGTATCGTTGAAAGAGTGAGATATGACATTTAATCTGCAACTAACCTAGCTCATATGATATTATGTCATTGGTCCAGGTCCGGATAGTTTTAGAGCGTTTTCACTTCCTTTTGCACGTTTGGGTTGATAAGGTTAGAATTATGACGTGTAGAACCCTGGCCTTAGCTCGCCGTCTATGATCGTGGCAGTATTCATTGCAACAAAGTTCATATTCATTTGGAGTTCGTTGTCAAACGTTATCGATAGTTATCTACTTTTGATCATTACCATCGTGTTCGTAAGTTCTCGTCCATATGGTAGAGCAGTATTACGTCGTCCTTGGCAGGAGGCCGCGACGAACTGATATGCTGTTCACATCTGAGCCCTTATCATGTTCTTAGTCATTGCCTACTTTTTCTTTTACTTCACCCTCATGGTCCCCGCCTAATCCCACATAATATGAATGGGTTCAAACATGTCTACTGCCAATGCGAGGAGAGCAATAAAACTGGTGGCCTTTGCATTCCGGCGCACGTTGTCATCTCTTATCGCTTGCTATCACATTTTTCGCTCTTATTCGGGTCCGTCCGACATTACAATTTATGAGTGGAACTCCACTGTCAACGCGAACCTCGTAGCGAAATTGGTGATATGAGCTTTCCGACGTTCGTTATCAGCTCTAATCAGTAGTTATCAATTGCGATCACTCCCCATTGATGTTCGTGTCCAGCCCCCCGTAAAGCCTGAAAGTTTGAGCGCTCGGGGACCAAGGGAGCGAGAGTTATGATTTCGGTCAAGACCCAAACACACAACGCTTAGCCGTATATATTAGTGATATTTGTGTTGTTCTATACGCTATAGACATCGAGAAAAAGAATCCTGGGTAAAAACAATGCATAAATAGCCGAACAAAAACAAATATACGAAGAATTTATGCTATCGATACGTATTTGCTGTTACTATTGTTAGTTTCCAAAAAATTACCGATGGCGTATACTAAAGAAACTAGATGTGTTTAAATTCTGATTGAATCTAAATTCGATATAGTTCAGATTCTTTCTGAACGAAGTTTATGAGCCGTATGAAACATCCCTTAAGTCGTCGTGTCATGTTCTGTTTTTTTTTTTACTTTGAATTTTCAGCTTCAAACTGTTTTAAAGGCTGTAAAATCATTTTTTAAGGCCTTGGAATTCTAGTACGCAAGACACACCACGATTAATTAGGGACTTTCTTCTTGGAAATTATTTCGACCTTTCTAGTAGGACCATGCGTGCCTATTATATTATGTAGGCATAAATACTATCGACATCATTTCTCTACGGCGGTATCACATAGTCTTGCATTTTCTCTAGAGGGACATAACTATCGATGATTTAGTTCTCTGATGGTGAAATAGAAGCAGCAGTACTCGCGAATTCAAACATTCTGCAATGTTTTTTGCGGAAATGTATTATGGTTCCAAAGTGGTGCATATGCGCAGAAGCAGATCAGGTGATTTCGTGACGTGATTCAACAACTGAAATCCCTTACCGTACAGAACGAAGTCGTCTGCCGAACGAGATAGCACTATTAAAGCGTGACCACCAGAGATCAACGTTGAAATGAAGGGAAACCGTAGGCTTTCAGAAACGAGAAAACCAGATAATGCATGCGCACGCATGTGATGTATAGATACGAAGTCCCTTTTGTATTGTCTGAAAGATAATGAAGTCAAGAGCAACCAGAGAAAAAAATGAAGTATCGCATTGAAAAGTGCGAAAAATTTTCCAGTGTTTGGGCGATTGTATTGAACGTTACTGAGGTAAAGACATTGAGCACAATTAGGTAGACCGGAGATACTAAAGGGAGCTGCAATGAATGTCTATATACTCTTGTGGTGGTGGACTGGGCCTTTGAGGAAGATGGCCTCGTCGAAACGTCAGGCCTCTAATAAAGTTACCACCTAGTACCCTCGTTGGCAGAAGTATAACATTATAATTACAAGCAAGGAATTTCAACAAATTATTTGCTTTTATTCTCTTCTCATTTCGCTATCAGACACTTATTCACGGTTACAAATGCTTCACTATCGCCTGAAATCTTCACGCAAGGCGCTTCTCACATCAGCAACAGCTCAGCTGCAAGCCGTAGATAGCACAATTTTATAGGGCAGTTGCATTGTGCAGTGGTTGAACACCTCTCCAATAGGCAGAGCCTTTGGTGTTGACCTGATTTCCTACGGCGACACCCGAAGCTATTTTCACACTCTTCGCTAGAGTAATGAATCAACGTTGACAATTTAACAACCCAGCGATGGTACCGATATGATCAGAGCGTAGCCCTCTAGCAGAAACGATGAGGTATTCTGTGCTGAGAAATTATACACAAAGCAAGAGCCGATGTCAACCAGGAAGATATAATACATTTATCTGCACTAAAATACTAGTCTAAAAGTATCGGAAACAATGCGTGACCTATGGGTAATCCCTCTCCTCCCCCCCCTCCCCTCCTCCCGGAAAAACTGCCATTTAAAAGGTCCCTCAGCGAGAAGCTCGATCTGAACAAAAGAGAGGCGGAAAAGACAAGGAAAATCCCAGAAACTCATCGGGATTCCGATTTTTCACCGCATCGGGTCTCATGCTTGGCTCATAATCTACTAGGTTGCTTCGGAGATGATGAAAAGTACGCTAATAATCGAAATAGCAGTGAACTCACACCTTGACAAAGCTAGTCCTAATCGTATGCCTTCTTTCAGGGCAATGACCAACCCGGGTCGAGTTGTCACAGCTATAGCATCCACATCCGAGACGCTCATACCTGCTTCATCCAAACATTCATTCAGAAGACGTGGGAGATGTTCCTTATGCTGAGATTCACAATAAGAGCAATTTTGCGACTTTTATGGAAAATTTCAAAATATTTCAGTCTCTGTTGAGTTTTTCAATGAATGTATTCATCAAAAGCAGTTATAAAAAGCTGCGCACCTGCAAGGCTACCGCTCTTGGAGAAATTCCACCCAATCTCCGTTGTGTTTCTCGATCAGCGAATCGTCTTGACGATAAAACAGACTTGTCTTCACGTACCAACGCAACTGCAGTATCATCACAACTTAAAATTATTTCTTAACCGGTAGTACCGATGGTTTTTAGACAGCAAGAGAGAAAGTTTTAGGCTGTTCAACATTGGATTGAAATGCTACTAGCACTTGAGCGGTTTTCAGAAGTCGCTTATTCCAGAAGATCGCCAGCTCAGACTTTTCGGAGATTTAGCCGGCCAAGTTTTCCCTTGAAGAACGAGTTTTCGGGCTCCTAGTTATCATGATTTCAATCGCCTACAATAACCACCATTTGGTCAGAAATTCCTTCCCAAAATAAAACAAAGCGTACTCAAAAATATAAGATCTGAGCTTCATAAGAAACGACTTTGTTTTCGAGCTTGAAGAAGCCAGCCATACCTCACGTTCCCCTATTACTACATTCTGCTTTAGTGGAGTACATCAAATTCGTCCAATACCTTTTCATCTCCCGCGCGAATCAAATTCGAGAAGTGACGCCAATAAGTCCTTTTTTGAACGCGCCACGCACTCGTTGCAGTCCAAAGTTGTGACACAATTTGAAACCACATTTCCCCTTGTTAATGCATGTGGAAGACGGGTGTTTTGATCCTTGTAGTGCCAGCATGAAGCACAAGCCTAGGGGTGCATCTAACTTCAACTAAACCAACATACCGTAACTTTCCCTTAGCGTTAGGCAATACTCGCGTTACCGTGTCGATCTAACGATGAAGATGAACCGACCGAATCCAATATTAATAACTTTTGTTACGGTTTTGCACATACTCATGCTTCCTGTCAGCGGTTTTCGTCCATCTACGGCAGGTGCATACTTTGCGAATCTAGTGATTCGCTAGCGAATCGCAAGATACAAGCGTTGCACCAGCGAATCGAGCTGTGTACCAGCGACTCGACACTGTTAGAAGTGAACGGGCTGCTCCCCTCTTGCAACGCTGCCTGCGCAGCGCTTCCCCCCACAGTTCTCATGCCGCCGTCTCGTACCGGGAAAGTGGCGAGAGCTAACGTTCGAAGGAATCACGCCACTTATTAACATTGTCGAATCGCTAATACATCGTTCGATTCGCTGGTATCAGCTGGATTCGCTGCATTCCGAACTCTGACACGGCCGGCCGTCAGCCCTGCCCGGCCGCGCGCGCTGGGCGGCCGCGTCAACGGACAAATGAGCGCTAGCATTTCTCGTCGCGGGCCATTGAATTTCACACCTCCTCCCACCCCCATGAAAGCCGAAAGCGAAGGCGACTGCGCTCCGACTGTGCTGCGTTGGCCAACACGTCGCATTGGAACACTACTAATGCACTGATGTTCAGGGAGCAAATTCAAGGGCAGCAACGACCACCCCCCTTCATCGGTGCTATGAATTGAAATAACCTCTTCTGAAGGCGGGTACCCCCGGGAGGTCCATCACGCGGCAAAAAGGCAGAGTCGGTGGATGAGTTGCAGCGCGTGGTGTGCGATGTAGGACGTGCAGTGGGAAACACTGGGTGCTAACTTAGTTGGGGGGGGGGGGGGCACGCGGCGGCGCGGCAGTCTGCTCACCTGGGCTCTCTCGAGCGAGACAGTGTAAACTCGAACATTCCAGCTTTTCACGCATGTCAAGTGACTGCCCCCACCCCCCACCCCCCTAGACTGCCTACACTCCCCCTGGCCCACGGATTTCCGAACATGCCAGGCGAGCAGACTGCCGCGCCGCCGCGTGCCCCCCCCCCAACTAAGTTAGCACCGTATTTCTCTATTTAAGTGAAGCGATCGTCGCTCCTATAGTCCGCGCGCGATTCGTCCACTGACTTTGCCTTCTTGCCGCGCGACGGGTCTCCTAGGGGTACCCTCTGAAGGCCACAAGAAATTACTTACACACAACACACAACAAATGACTTTGCCTAACCTGTTTCAAAACTCCTCGACTGCACTACAGGGGTGGCCAAAAAAAAAGAGACACTTTGCCTATGGCGCACATCATCGAACTTTTTGTCGCACAGGGCGCCGATGTTAATGAGAGTTTTATGGCGGAATATTCCTAAGATGTTCCCACGTAAGCAGAAGTAGGCCCTTTTTCACTGCCTCCACCGTCTTCAAAATATGACGTCATCTGTCGTCACCGTCGAGCTCAACGAGGCTTGCTGTAATCGCTCCGGCCTGAAGCTGCTACATGATTTCTTCAATTGATTAGATGATGAATAACTTCTAGGTGACACTAGCTACGTTTCGGGGAGGTCGCAATGGCCTATGGTACATCGACGACCTCGTACCGTGAACCATGTTTCCTTGAGAAAATCTTCTGATGTAGTCGGTGCAGAGGGCTGTCGTATGACATTCAGATAGACTAGAGTGTGCTTTTTAAAACTAAGTTGGGCTAAGTCGATTTGATTCC
>MU872241.1:0-17225 GCA_036418205.1 Ostertagia ostertagi | reverse complement strand
GCTCCTTGGCCTTTCCTCCGCTTAGGTGACCCAGCCGCTGGTCTCTCGTCGTCGAACGGCTCTCTTAGCAAAAAGGCAGGTAAAGCTTCACGTTGGTGACGGCAGCACCTGTGGTCTCGCCGAAAGCGGCAACCAACGGGAAGCATCACTAAATTGGTATTTGATTCCAACCACAAATCAGTCGACACAGCCTGACTCCGCCCACTTTTCCCCTTCAAATGGGCAACGGCCTCGCGTGGGTAGGAGGGGGTTAATATCCAGGACAAATCTAATCTAATCTCAACCACTTCATGTTAGTTTTTCGAATTTCTGCCAAAATTTCTCAAATCCAGCTAAAACGACTCCATCCCTCCACCACAATCCATCCAACTTCTAAAAACACATCTCCCTTTTTTCAACTTTTTGACCTTTACCAACCCCTAATACGACCCTACCCAAAAAGTCAAATACGACCCCCACCACCGCCTCGTTGAGAACTGCGCAACGCACGTCTGACCTTGGTTTCCTCGGTCTAAATATTGCACTGAATTACTTTTATCGCAATGCACGTTTTGTTTGCCAAAGCTTCTGCAGTGTTTGTTTGCCACAAAAAACAAGCTCATGACGTGTTGTTGAGTTTGCAAATATTATTAAAAGGCTTTTTGTAGGCTTCTAAAATTGATGGTCTGCGGGGTAGCATTTCCCCTTCTGGAACGGCTACCATTGATGGAAATTTTCACTTGCGTCACTGTGCGGAAGCGTTATGCATTAAAGTTTGATTCAAAATCGTATAGACATTTGAATGCATGTTTGGTCTATACAGAGAATTTCGGAGGATGGCAAAGTTCACCATGACATTTTCGTCTTTCTTGAAAACATTTCCAACCGCCCGCCACGATGACGTGGAAGGTTCGGTCGACTCCGTTCCCGTTTATCTTGAAATAGAATATCAAAAAGACGGGAAATGGATGTGGGCGTGGTTCGCAGCGAATGGTTAATGAATGCAAGGACATGGGTTTCTAAAAGTTTTAGTTAACGAGCTCTCCTTTAATAAAGGGCGAGATGGTGCAAGTGGCATGTGAACATCCCTGCTACCGCGCACAGTGGACGCCGGAGTGAAATTTGCGGCTTTAGTTTTGACCGCATGATCAAGCTAAACTTTTAGAAGCTCTAATCCTCCAGCCCCCCTGAGGTGGCATAAGTTCATGCCAGAATGGTAGGGAAATATTATTAGGGCCCGTTGTAGAGTTGTCCCTTAGTCGTTTATATCAGCTCGATTAGCACTCAATCGCCAGTGCCAACCCCCAAGGAAATAGCATGCATGGCGCATCCCATAAGTGCATAATCAGCTCCAAATGCTCTTTTTCTGTTGCCTCATTTTCGCGGTAGGTGGCCTTATCTTAAGAAAATAAAAACGTCGTGCATCGGGCTGTCAACTTATCACACGTTTTCCTACGGCTTAACTGGTTTCGAGGAATAACACCAGTTTCGAGTAAGGTCCCTACAATTTCCTTTCGTATGACTATCGCCGATTTCGTAGCCGCCCTTAATGTAAGCGGGTTTTCTGCATCAAAACATTGCCATATGTGACCTCTGATATGTGAATCAGTAAGCGGCAACTGTCGCGAGCACAGAGCGGTTTAGACATGAATCAGCGGCGGCTGCACCAAGTGGAGGAAGCGCTCTGTAACGCGGCACACATCTGAGACGCGTAACCTCGTAACTTCCGGCCTTGAACAGTCATGAGAACGCAGAGAATGGCAGTGCCCGTGCCTAGCGGGCTCCTGAGAGTCGTACAGAAGCAAATCATGAAGATCTTGAGGGGCAAAACTCAGGATATCTAGTAGAAGCTTACCCTGGTTTGAAAAACAAGGTGGTTGGTGTTGGTCAGTTTATATGGGATGCGCCATGCATCCTACTTCATTCTTCGTAGTACGAGAGAAGTGGTAGGTAGGCTAATTCAGAAGGATAGAAGGATAAAGCATTTGACATTGATCAACCCCACTTCGAGATGCACCATGCATTCGACTTCCATCCAGTATCGTAATGGCAATTTCAATGCGATTTGGCCCATACAATCCCTTGGGAGTTGGGGGCGGGGAGGGGGGCAGCCGATGTACAAGTCAATGTTTTTATCCTCCCAGACAAGTCTGGTACCAATTAACCGACCCCGGAGGGATGGAAGGCTTGGTTGGCCCGGGCGACTCACGACCCAGGATTTGATCCCCGGACCGCTCGCGTGGTAAGCGCGCCACTTGCCACTGCACCACTTCGCCCTTGCTATATCATACAGATTTAAAAAATGGACCGGTCATATTAGAATCTTCTATTTGGAGCTAGAAATAATCTCAAGAGAATGTTCTCAGAGCGAACCAATAAAGCATGAGGAGTAAGCCGGTAGTTGAGCCTTGGGTAGGTTCCCTCCCTGAACCCTTATTCCAACACTGAGCCATAAGGTCCGTGCCCTTGCGGCTGCTTTGGTGTAATGGTTTCAAGGAATTCAAGCAATGTTAGTCGATTCGTGAGTGCAGTGGCTGGCGATCTCTTCCTCTGGCTATTTGAGCGTATGCTCGTGTTGTTTCAATCGAATATTGACATAACGAATGGAGCAATGCGAGGAACGCGGCGACCTCCCAACACCCTCGCGTTGGTGCTCGGCATGAACGCGGCGTGCTTACTTCCTCGATTAGCTCAAAATCCAGTGCGTAGACCTAAAGGGTGGTGGTGCTCTTTGGACTCGTGCGCGAACCCTCAAGTGAGTTCCAAGTGCTTTATGAGTACGTGGGCCAACAATACAAAGTTTTGATTAGGAATTATCGCGTCAAGAGCGTCAGCGACCGACGCGACCGCGACTGACGTCTCTCGTTTCGCAGTACCGGAAGAGCAATGCGGAAATGGGGGGGGGGGTGTTCTGCCCGCGCGGTGATGACAATGAGCGAAGCGATTCTAATGACGATGATGTCAGCTGAGAAGCACATTGTATTGTGTGGTAAAGCTTAGTCAGAAACGATCTATGCGGGTGCGAAGAGAGCTTCGTTCCAATGAAAGACAAACACTTCGCTGGAGAATGAAGATGGAAGCGTTGGCGAGCCGTGGCCGGCGATGGTTGAGCTGGCTGCTATGCTAGCTATCCTCTCATGACTAAGCACTTCATATAACCGTCTCAGTTTGAACGACAATCGGTAGAAGAATCACTCTCAGAAATGACTAAAAGAACCCAATATGCATACAATCAGAACGTACACATCATCATCATCACACTATTATGTTCACCTAGAAGGTAGGAGGCATAAAAAATGAACACACGAAAGAAATGGCACCAAGAAAGGGAAAAACGGCGCTATCGCAAGATACAGGGGCATGTGGTGGCAATGCATTGAAAACCGCGTAAAATATCTTCTTTTTGTTAAAAATGGACTAAGCCTTAGGCAGGGGAGGAGAGACTCCAAGTGCGTGAGCCATTTTTATTTCCTGCGAAGTTCCTGCCCACCCTCATGGCTTAGTCCTAAAAGATGCCCCCTTATATTGCGATAGCGACAAAAAACTATAGCAGTGATAAAGCGAGCAAGGGGAGGGCAAGTGAGACGCACACACACATCGGCACATAATATAACGATATAAAAATGTAAATGGCTGTGAAAACTGTACGGCCTATACTCTGCGATAAGAGAATATATCTATATTGTACATTCAATTATTATCCGTGTGAACAATAGCTATACAAAGGAAGGTCACTTTTCAAGCGTTTAACCACCGGTACGATTATCGACGGTATTTTTGCCACACACCTGATCACATGGTACGATTCCTTTAAGTTCAAGTTGACCAAAAGGAGTGGCCGATAGTTGGCCATTTCGTTTCCACATTCGAGTTGGTTTCTTTTTACCGATTCGATACCTTCGTGGACGACGTTCTAGTGCAAAATAGAACGAGTACCTGTAATTTGTGGACGTGATTAGTTTTGGCGCCAGTCAGAACATTCGTTGATATCACCCTACCTGTCGTGTGCATAAAGCCATGGACGTAGATAGGCACATCCTTCCTTGTCTTTTGGATAAGCGAATTTGTCGAGGGTACAGAAACCGCCCTCGGACAGCAAGCAGGTGTAGGCACGAAGACTGAAATTCGTTGTTGTTTATGTTGAGTAGCCTTTTTTTCCCGAAAACATTCAGATTTCTCATCGATTTGTTAGCTTTCTGTAACGGTTACGTCATATTGCTGTATAAGCCGGGAACTAAAATGGTGAATTTTCTCAAATGATAGTATCGACAATTCCCCCGAGTCAGCAATCGATACTGCTGACTTGCCTTTTTTGGTAGGAAGGTTCGCTTGTTTAGTGATTATGATAAGACGAACAGCCTTCTGACATTTTTATTGGTTTACAGTTTTGGAATGGCCTGATCGCTGGACTTTGGGTGGAATTTATAGTCCTAAGGTATAGATTTCAAGTGCTAGCTAGTAAAAAACCCGGTATAGAAGTACTGTACGGGGGTGGTGTGAAAAAAAGCGCTCGAAGCGCTTGGCTTATCACACCTAGGCGAACATTGGTGATAGTAAGTAAACAAACGAAGTTGAACGAAGAGGTCTCCCAGCAGCACAATATTCGGGACGCTCTCAGACGAAAAGAAGCGTCGATAGTTTGGATGTGAGATGTGTGGCATCAGAATGACGATCATGGATATTATATTATATAGTTAATGGCGTTTACGACGAGAATCTACAGTAATCCCGTAGCGATTTGAGTGCACATAACTGACCCCGATCGCACAGTTCTTCTGATCATTTTGGGTCATCGCAACTGGCTCGTCAGCAGGGTTTTTCGTGGCTATAGTCCCACATGGTACAAAGAAAACAGTACGGAGGGTGAGAAAACGATTATACGAGCCGAGAAACACACAAAACTGAAGGGGGTACGAGGTTTGAACAGAAGATTTCGAAATAATTTTGAAGAAAGAACTCACCGAACTTTGTTCTCCATAAGCTTGTAAGAGAATTCAATACATGATTTAAAATTCAATTCGAATTCATCAGTTCGTACGAAGACTTTCGGTGAGAATGGGCTGATGGAATACACAGTTCCATTGTTCATCTGATCCGGAAATTCCACGAATGACCTTTCCGTGACCGGAGCGGCTGAGATGCTCCATGAACTGAGAGCAGCTGCCAAAGCAGCCAGTATAGACGTTAGCATGGGTTGTAGATGACGCGATGAGGTGCTCCGTTTGTTAGCATAGACACCTATGCCGCCGCCGGCGGTTCGCTCCAAGCCTCTATCGCCCGCGCTCAGGCCACGCCCCGTCATGGTGGCGCACCCGAGACGTCGTCGAGATGGTGTGCGGCACCATGCGAGTCACCAATCGCAGTACTTATGTCATAACGGAATGACGAAATTGACACGTAATTGTGACATTCCTTGAGAAGTCGGACGCTGTCCTGGTAGACAATCAGATGACCCTCAAGGTCAAATACCGGGGCAGTACACGTATGAGAAAGATTGGTGACAAACTGCCGAAAACTACAACAGTAACCGAAAGCCTAGTTGTTTCTGTTTGAGAATCCGAAATTGCTGACTTCATACGGCTGACGTTCTGCACAAGCGCCTTGGCACAATGTGGCCCGGGGGGGGGGGGGTGGTGGGGCAGCCCGTAACAGATTGCTTCAGATTCACGGGAACGCTCAGTTTTGAGACCAAGCTTCAGAGGAGAGTGGGGATTCCGAGGTCGTACAATTCTCGTCCTCCTGTGTTAGGCTTACCCTTAGAAACCTTCGCCATAGGGTCAACAGTCCGTTCCACTATTCAAACGATGGGGACTCCTGGTCGTGCATTCTCTTTCTTCTGCGTTAGGCTTACCCTCAGAGGCCTTCGCAATTTTGGGGTTGAGCAATGTTATTCATAGTGGGAACGTGGTAGGTGAAGGGGAATGTGAATGGACGGATTTTTTAACGAATTTGATGGAACTTTGATGAGGGTAGTTGGTAGATTTGCCCGCCCCGTGATACCAATTAACCCCTCCATCAGCCAACCCCCCCCCCCTCCCGGTCGATGTTTTCGGAGGAGAAAGTGAACGGAGTTGAGCTGTGTCGACTGGTAAGGGGCATCGTATTGGGACATGATGATGGTAGTGATCGAGACCCCCTAAAGGGAGGGGGTCGCGAAATTTTTGAAAAAGTGCGAGCGTGACGGTTGACCCTCCTTCGTCGCCCCCCCCCCTTCTAGGGCACATTGCGCCATCGGCTTTTCCCGGGGCTGAAGCATATTCTGAATCAATCCATCCGAGCAACATTTCAGCTTACAAGGAGGAGAACAGGACAAGTGACGCTCAATAGAGTCCTGAGCAAGGCAAGAATCATTGCGGGACCGCACAGCTATTGATAGGGCGCGGCGATCGTTCACATGGCTAATCAGGTACAAACACGTAATAATTTTGCGGTTTTGGTCGCATTCACGGAATATGACTATCGTTTCTGCGCTTTTGATAGCGGAATGTGTCTGTAGTTCCGAGCGCGGCGATTCGTACCATTAGTGCTAATCCCCGCAGTGCAGTCGTCGCCAATCTGCTCATCGCTCTTACGCGTCGTTTTGCTCGTCTCCTCTTTTCGATCCGCCATGATGATGAATAGCAAAAGAATCTGGGTAATATTTTCTGGGAGATTCGCCAATCTATTTGGCTCAGTTTTTATGGCTTGAAAGCTGCTGGTACGGTAATTTTTACCGTCCGCTTCAAATGTTATCGCGTTGGTTGTTGTCACGATTTTCGTCTTTGGTTTATTCGTTTTCTTGTTTTCTTGACACCAAGCCGACAGATGTTAAATGGAGTTTATCGTCGTCGGAGAAGTGGTTGCTCAGAGATCGATCAATTGATGAGTCTGAAATTATTTCAGTTTCACATTTCTCCGAAACATTTCGTATTGATCGTTTTTTCATCACTAAACCTATTCCGTTCGGAAACCCGTCCGTTGGTCGCCCCGGTGCTGGTTGAAATTCGTTATTCAGTATTGTGTCGAGTCTCATTAGAAAATATTATTTAGAAAGAATTGCTGTGCATTTTATGCGGTTGATTACGTGAGAATAACCAGTTTGTTTCTCTTGTGATGAACGTTTTTTATCGGATTTGGCGGAAATAATAACTGAATTGTGGTGCAGGTCTTTTCAACACCCTTTCTAATTTGCTCGACGTTGACGAGGGATTTCGAAAAGAAAGATGGGGTGCTAGCCTCGATCGTTAAACGGGACGGTTTCGAAAAGGAAGATGGGGCTGATACCGCAGGAAAATCTTGAGCTTTCTAGAGTTTGATACCTAACTAAGAGACGTTGGACTGCTTTGGCGCATTTGCTTCACTCCATTTCCGTTGGAAATTTTCTTCGAATTGCTGCGGCTAGTTGCACGGGGTGGCATTGCGATAGTTTGCGATAGGAGGAAGGGGTCGCATTTGAGCTCTCTAGGCAAAAAGTCGTTTTGCTTGAGCAATTTAAAACTGTATCTGAGAAGCCAGTTGAGAATTTGGTCAGCAGTTAGGGCGCTATTTAATTTTTGAAGATTCTCTGGAAAATTGTTAGCAGAATTTTGAAAACTTGACGGATATTTGGGCTTTGCTGTCTTCGTTGTGGAATAAGCGCCCCTCCACGTGCGGCGTATTTTTCGGTTAACTCTTGTTCTGTTTTAAGTATTCTGGAAAGAGAATGGATGACGAGGCCTGAGACGAAGGTGAGTCACGGGACCCATCGAAGGGTTTTACATACCATAGGGGAGAGTCGTGTAGCTTATGCCTAAGAGGAGTACGTATAACACTCAGGGGGTGTATTGGCAATATCCCGAATGGTGTGTCACTTTGTTAGAGAGCTTCTAGACCAATATGCCGAATTTGTCTCCCTCTCAGAGTTTCCTGCCTGGGAGAACACAGATTTTACTGTTGATTTCATCTCAAAGCAACAATTTACCAGAGAAGTGTCGCAACGAAGATCTGTTTAGGAAAAAGGGGACAAGATAGCCCACGACAGTGGCACAGATATGGCTGTTGTTGGCCGTGGCGACAATTGCACTATGCGTCTTACAAAGTTCTTTTTTTGCTCTAATCTTGCATTCGAACGGAGTTACGACGCGCGCACATTGACAACGACGTGATGGCATGCGGCTAATTCAAATACGCGCGGGTTAGTTGAGTTGATAGCAGGCAGGTTCGTACAACTCGTCCGGCCGCGCCCCTTCATTCTGCAAGAGGTTGTCTTGAGCTTTATCGGCGGTTTTCTTTGCCTTTTTTTATCCTTGGTCAATTCGGCAGCAAACCATATTATTGCTGTAACCGTAAATTTGATCGCGGGATTGTGTGCTTTTAACGTCTGATGAATGAGGATTTACCTATATGGTCTTTGCCAGCGAATTATTAATTATTGTCAAGTATGTAACGCGTCCCGCCTGGAATTAAGTTAGGGAAGGATTTTACATCGTATCTTCAGAACATCATATTTATTTGCATGCTGGCATATGGTAGGCTGCAACGGCTGTAGCCATCAGATAGCTTCAGAGGTCAGGAATCCGTGCAAGAATGCTTATTTTGTCGAGGTATCAACGCCGCTCCCTCTTTTCGAGGAAAAAAATACCTATAAGCACATTGATCTACTGAAAATGAGGTTTCTGAAATAAAATACAGCAGAGAATTAATCTATTAATGGTAGAACAGGTAAAAGGTACAGACACGAATAGTTGTCTATCCTGACGCGATGTCGTAGTCGTGTTATACGGGAAATCCATATTCAGACGGGCCACAAATCCCAATTGGCGAGGTATCTGCATGGCGACAGCTGTGATCGTATATGTTCAAATTCGAACTTTTTCAGTTTTCATAGCATTATTAAAGAGGTGATATGCACGCTGGCATTATCTCACCTTAGTCACGTACAATCCAAGTGATCTCATTTTTAGTCTAAAGCCGCATTATCGATTTGTTGTTACCAGCTGTTTTCTTCAACGAACCCTTTCCCAAATTGTTAAGTTTTTCTGACGCGGGAAAAGGGAGAAGGGAGTGTTATGACGTTCAGCTTTATGAGAATATCATCTAATATTCTCAGTTGGTTGCAGAGCTCCGTGCTATCCAAACAGCAGATTCTCTTTCTGTGAAGCTCTTTTTGCCATTGATTCTGCTACCCGTATGTTTTATCAGCTTTCAATAGGATATAGATTCGACCGACCGGCGTTTATTGGGTTCATTGCTTACATTGTATATGGGTAATATTCTACCTTTTGGCCTTACACTACGTCGAGCGCTTTGCCGCTTGATCCTTGTTGCCATCACATGGTGAACAGTGTCATTGCGGCAAGGTGGACTGATTCGAGTAGGAGCAATATGCTAGTTGGGGTGAGGTAGATTCTGTCCTGCTGTCGGCGTTTTTGTCGCAATATTTTATCTCCTCTTCTACCACATTTGAAGCTCGCTTTTTATCACCATATAAATTATCATGATTCTCTCCTTAGTTTTGAGAAAGAGAACTGTTTTTGTGGATTGAAATGATTCTAGCTCAACGAAGATCAAGGATTATCTGCAAGAGACGACGTGGAGATTAGTCGTTTCGCGCGACTGTCCGGCACTAAATTGTTACCTTATTTTATTTTTAGCTTTAGTCCACGCCTAATTAACCCTATCCTCACCTTTGCCATATGCTGTCGCAAAATGTGCAGCTCATTCATTGTTTTTTGTTGCTATTAAAGTATATTTGCAAGAATTTTTCATTAGAGGGAAAGGAAACGAAATAATCGATGAACCCATGTTTTCAAAAAGTTACTTTGAAGCAGACCATATTTCATTGCTCATTGATGTCATATGAATTTTTACGTGAAATATGTCTTAGGTTCCATCGGAATTTTTATAGATTCAGAATGGTATTGACAAATGTTTATGGCGTTGCAGTAGCGTTTGTCTTTCTTTGGTTGTCAATGTGTTGAAGACAAACTCTAGCGCGAGGTGGTTCTTTTAGGTATGCGTAGCATCGGCGTTTCTCTCTCAGAAATATGCCATCAGCTGCATGGTGAATAGTGGTGCGTGGTTGGGTGTTTAGCGCGCGAAACACAAGTGCATTAAATTGAAGTGCACTGATCCATGTTACTCAGCCAGGTTTAGAGATTTTTGCAAGCGGGATTTCATAGCGGATGACCATTACACCACGAACCACGTACCCCTTCACACTCCTCTCACTTTGCTGCTCATTTTGCGGACAAGAGAAGGAAGACTTGGGGGGGGGGTGCTTATAGTTACTGGAAATTAAGCAGTAGATTATTGCTATTCTGCTGTTATAGACACTTTGTAGGAACGGTTTTAGGCAGGCTATTAGTTTTAAATGAGTGGTTAGGCCGCGAATGTCTAATGAACACAAATTGTATTAGGTCGCAACGAAAGTAATGGCGGATTCGACCCTCGATTTCAAAAGCTCATATTTTTCTTTGAATTGAACTTTATTCCGAATAATAATTCCCACAAGTACCTACTACAGGCCGCCATCGGTCTACAAGGGAACAAGTGCCCCACCTTCAAAATTCGGCAGGTTTCGAGTCGAAGAAGTGCCCATGTCCGCTTTCAACTGTTGACAGTTGTCGTACTTTTTACCCTTTGCGAAGTGAGCCAGGAAAAGGAGCGGGTGGTAATCCGTAGGCGCAAGACCTGGCGAATATGGAGGATGGGGTAAAAC
Organism: Ostertagia ostertagi; assembly: GCA_036418205.1. Taxonomy (NCBI): domain Eukaryota; kingdom Metazoa; phylum Nematoda; class Chromadorea; order Rhabditida; family Trichostrongylidae; genus Ostertagia; species Ostertagia ostertagi. The sequence continues at coordinate 6,568 of MU872241.1, read as the reverse complement.
CGCAGATCCAAGTTCCGCCAATGTGTCCTGGGTTACCCTTCCAGCATGTGGTCGCGCGTTGTCATGAAGAAGAGGGACTTCGTCCAGCTTCGGGCGACGTTTCGCGAATTCAGCCGCGAGCCTTCGTGGTTGTGAGCAGTACACCTCAGCGTCGACGGTGGTATTGTCTGGCATCTCGTAATGATGTGTTCCCCGAACACTCCACCAAACTGACAGAGGAACTTTCTTGGGATGAACCTCCTGCTTTGGAACAGGCTCTGGCTTCTGATTCGCACCCATCCACTGTCTTTCTCTGGCATGACGGACGTAGAGCTCCCACCTTTCATCTCCAGTAATTACATTATCCAACCAGTCGAAACGGCAACTTCTTGCAAGAAAACCTCTGCACACCCCGATACCTCTTTTCTTGCAATGCTCTGTCAGCTCATGAGGGATCAATCGACCAAGTTTCTTAACTTTTTCCAGCTTGTGGTGAACACGACCTGTGGCCATGTTGAAGCACTGCATCTCCTTTGCCAGCTCCTTGGCGCTTGCATGCGGAAAGTCTTGAAGTAACAGCTCCAAACGTTCGAAATTGACTTCCGTTGGGCGTCCATCTTCGAGGTTGTAGTTTCCTTCGCGGAGCCTTCTGAACCAAAGTTGGCAGGTTTTTTCACTTACCACTCCCCCTACTTCCACAGAGCATATTTTGCGGCAGGCTTCGCTCGCTGTGGGCCCAGACAAAATTCGCAAAGAAGTCAGTGGGGTACATGGGTAGAAACGTATGGCATTTTCCAGGCTCCAAAAAGCGTGCAGGAGGTGAGACTCGAGAATATGAAGGAATATCACCACTCCTATATATGGTTGAAAATTTTCCCTCCAGGATGAATGCGCAGCCCGTTTGTCGAGGCTTTGAAAAATGCCGCCACAGTTACTTGTCGTTGCGACCTATAACAACGCGCTTCATTTGCTTTCTTTTTCCTTACACTTTGGATGAGTTTACGACCGAAAATTCCGACGTCGATGAAGACCACACAGGCCGGGGAGAAGTACCTCGCTTTTAAGAACGGAGAAGGCGTCGGGTGTACGGCAATGTTACACCGCAGTGACGACGACAGTCACAAATGTAAAATGTTTTCTGCAAGAATAATCAGCCCGTTCAAATGTATTCTATCAAGTTATGACCATAATAACAATACCAAGTCATTACCACAAAAAGCTATCGCAATGAACATGCTGACCGATTTTAGTTGGAGGCGTCGTCATTGTGGTGCATACGAGTCTCCACTGAACATCACTCTCGTTCTTTGAAAGAGGAGCGTAAGCATGCAGAATAGCCGGAAAGACGTGTCATATCCTCTTACCGTATGCTTTCTACCAAGTGTAAAGGAAGGGTAAGTCTTTAAAGGCAAAGGTCGGGATTAGTTGACCAAACCAACCCTTTCGGTCATGCCTGTACTTGGTTACGCACCCGTAGAGATGTTCCCACACTCAAAACCCGAAACGGCGCAGTAATAAGGCCCCAGGGCATGTACTATGCGCTATCGCCGCCTGGCCCCGCTACGACCGCCCACCTTGGGATGTGGTGCATGGCTGGCATAACGTGTGAAATCAGCTAGGTTGATTGCCGTATCAACCGATAGAACGACTGATATCTTCAGAAAACTTGTTTGTACGTGCCTCTTTCCCAAGCCAGCCTCCTTCACTGCTAGTGGGAAGAGGGTTTTGTTAACGGCCTTGTCGACGGTTTTTCTCAGTTTTTTCTCCACTGTCGTTTACTTCGCATCTCTATACTCAGTTTCAATCGCCATATACCCCCTTATGAGCCCGACTTTTTGCCTTAGGGCGAATTCGGGCCGATTAGAATTGGTAAAATCAAGGGGATTCTCGTCCTCTTACCTGGGGGGGCGGGGGTCGATTAACAGAAGTACTTGAAATGGCGGCTGATTTCGGCATATCTACATTATTCAAGGGGGGGATGGTTTCAATTAACAGTAACAGTAGACAGTAACAGTAGAATGGGGAGGAAGTGCGGAATTGTGATACATCGAATATCCACGAATAAGGCTTGTTTTCTCGAGCAATATCACTTGGAAACTTCAATTGCTCTAAATAATTAAATTCCACTTGTGCGAAAAGGGCGACTGATTTAGGTGCGAGCGCTCTGGTCTCATTGGTTTGGTATCTCGACAAACTAGCTCTCGTATGTAGGTGTCCGTCCTGGACTGAACAACTGTTTTCAAGCCTTGCCCTAAAAGGTCAAAACACTGTCTCAATATTGAGTGGTCGCTAAGAAGAGTACATTGTAGAGGCCCATCCGGCTTGCTATAATCCGCTTCGTCTGTGAGTTTTTCGTTGTCTGTCTGTCACGCGTATCGATTTCACAAAAAAGCCTTGCTAGAAGAAAGGGTTCAACTCTCAGCCTTTTCGTGTCCGGGCTAATATCCAAATTAAGCGGATCCAGCAGCATCAATTGGGGTTCACCGACGCGCAATACATTCTCAAAATTGAACTTTCGAGAAGACATAATCGAAGAAAATAGGTAGGTGGTGTGCCTCAGAGTTTGAGGTCAGATTAGCGCTCCGAGGTGGCGAGCGCTCTCAAATGTGATATATTTCGCTGCAGAATCAGTTTAGCTAGTTTGGGATGCTAAGAACGTTAAAGGAAGCGATTACGATAAGGAATTTTCGCATCGGGGGAGAACCTGCGCCACACGGAGCAATTACTTGGCTGCCAAGGAAGCGATGTGTGGCCCTCCCACGGCGAAAGGTGCTGTGGTTGCTGAGCAGGACCCGCGTGACGCCCCGCCCCCAGTGACGTAACGCCCACTAGTTTTGTTGATGATCTGGATGGACTGTTTGCTGTTGGCTTTTCATTTTGGATGATCATTTCCCTTCTAGCGGCTGTATCTTCCAACTTGCCCACGTATTGCCTTATCAATCAAAACACTATGCTTGTTGGCATGATGGCGGCTATCGGGGTTAACACGTCCGAACAACGTCATTCTTTACCGTCTCATCCATGGTCGAAAATGAAAGGGCAATCAAAGGGGTACCATTTTGCTTATTTTTGACGGATTTCTTTGCTTTTTTCGCCATTGGCGTACTATTGAGACCCCACGTCCCCTCTAAACCCCTTTGTGAGATCTATCGTAATCGCTTCCTTTCAAGGAAGTACCCGAGGATGAGCAATGTTCAAGGTGTGCAGCATATTTGAGTGGAGCCCACTATAATGAGGACTGGGAAAAACCGGCAGAGATAAGCGAAGAAGAGGAAATTAAATGGTCATGGTGGAGGAAATTAAATTTAAAAACTTCATGACCCTGTTTCAAATATCCAAGAAAGTGCGCACGGTAGCGTGCAGCGCCAAAAGTGATTGTTTAGAAACAGACTGGTTTACAGAGGATTCCGCGCTAAAGTCTGCTTTTTGGGCGGTCGATCTTGCGCCTTGGCAACAAAGATCTAGGCTCCGACGAAGGCGAAGAGGCCGAAACGTTAGCCTAATAAAAGTGCAGAAATCTTGGTCAGGCTACAGCAAAACTATTCGCATCAACTTCCATGCAGATTGAGAGAAAGTATTCTTTGTTTTGCTTATCTCGATCATATATTTTTATTAGCGGCTCACGTTGTATTATGAAACATTTTTTCGTAATCTTTTGATTTCGAGATGAGTGTGCTAACTCTTTTGCTCTCTTTTTCTCTTTTTCTTGACCCCAACTTGTTCTTGCGAAAATTTGGTTTTGTTTTTCTTATATCCGCCTTTTTATTTCTCAACTTTATATTCCTTGTATAAACGAGAAGTCTTTTCGGTGAAGAAGGAGCTGGACAGGGCTACTTTCATTTCTATTCTCCGGCTCCAACAATAAGGATGAAGATAAGAGCAGGTGGCAAGGTAGGGGCTTTGATAAAACTCTCATGTAAAGGAGCTTTGTGATAAGGACCGACTGAATCAGGCTGGATCAGCTCGGAGAGGCGGTCCTGAGCCATGAGTCGGATATTTATGCCTAGGTCCAAGTGAGAAAGGGTAGGGTGGAAGGAGAGGAATTCACCAGTGAGTGGACCACTGGAATAAGCAAAAAATGGATCGGATATCGTGATGTACGGCATTTCACCGGTTTATCAAATCAATGGTTTCTTCGAATGAGTGTGTAATCCAAGTTCCTAAGCTTACCGTTTGAGATAGCCTCAGCCTTATCTTGTCCTTACCTTTTGAGCCGCAGAACATAATCAAATGGCTCCCTCCAACTGCATTTTCGCTGCTTTTTCTAAGTCAGTTTTTGAACAGTTTCTCTAACGTTACATTTCGAAGCCAAGCGATGAAGAAAAGAAATGAGAAATCGCCTCACCGACAGCGACGATGCCCATAATTGCCATTTGGAAATAGAAATAAAATGATGAGGAATGTTGTCCAAAATAGAGTCATTTGAAGCCAAAAGTTAGCATACTGTGGAACCGTCGGAGTTTGGATAGCATAATCCGCACGTCACCTACATGCGCTTCTTATTAGAATTTGTTGTGGATTTTTGAGAGTGTGGGAAATGTGCTTGACCCAAACAAAGAATTTTGGGTGCCAGACAATGCTTGGCATGGTGCTTTTTCCTTCTGTAGAAATTTAATGACAGTATGTAGGCTCAAGGGAGGTATTGCTCTTTGGCCAGCGCAAGGCTTTAACGTATATAAACGCTTCATTTGTTTTCGGATTTATTCAGTGAGCTCTATTTAGTTTACTGTTTATTTACATAAACAGTAGTGAGAAATAAGCAGTGAGTTCATAACACCATTTACATTTTTACATATAATATTATTTATATTAACGGGTAACAAAACCGTTGTGAGGATCCTCTGCTTTGAAAGCAGTTTTGACTACACTCTGAACATGACAGTGTTCATGGAACCAAACAAAAAACAATTTTGGTTGGTCTCGACAATCTGTTCATCTTCAAACAATGAAAAATTCGGCTGTAATTTGTGCTTTTGGTCGGAACTGGTGTAGGCGTCACTTACTAGGCGCTAAATTTGGAGATCAAACCTTGAAACATCGTCTACGCTAAGTCCAGGCTGGTCCCCAATCCTTTCTCGCTCCTCGGTTAACTGGATTCAGTACCAGACGGTATCCACATGGCCGCAAATTTTGAATGGACCTGGAGCGCGAGGCGCATCCCGAAGAGGTCTTGATCAGTACTTAACCATAAGTGCTTCATCCCATATTTTCCTTTAACTGTTGCTTTTGGCTAAAGAAAAAAGTTCTCACTTCCTTCGTTTGCAATTGAATGTAACAGTAAAATGCAACTTCCGTGAGGGAATAGACTCTTAATTTTTCCCAATGACATCATTTGTTTCGATGAAAAGATTAACGAAGAATCTTTCAGTGTTTCGCCGTCTGTGAGAACTTTGCTCCCTTTGTTTATACGTGCTTGGCTTGTGTTCACTGTAGTCCGTTTTTCTCACGTTCACACCTTTTTCTAGAAAATTTTGAATTTCACGTGCTGTGACAACGAATTCTGGCTCACCTTTTTCTTTCCCCGCCACGCTGTGCAGCTTATTGTTGAGGAATGAGCTTAATGATACTGCCCATTTATCAAAGTAATCATAATAGTCCACGTTATTTGCATTCTAAATTGCAATTTGGGGAAAAGGGACAGCTCGGCCCATGTGAATTGCAATCTGGATGGTAACATTTTCACGTATAAGAATTGTCATGTTCAGTGTACAATGCAGAGACAGAGATAGATATCGGTGAAGATTATTCATCGTGTGCACTGTTACATGAAAATACGCTATATGTACAGGGTGGTCCAAAATTATGAGGACCAAGACATTGTGTCGTTAAAAACGCATAGTAGCTTGATGGAACAAACCAACTTCTGGGAAGTATTTGTAACTCTTCCCTCAAAGTAATTCCAGAATAGAATTGAGATCTGCCACCTGCCCGTTCACGAGCCTTCAGATGAAGGGGATGGCGCGTGCGGTGGCACGCAACTGAGGCGTGTCCAAATGTTTCCAGGCCTTCTGCTCTGCCTTCTTCAGGGAATCAAACTTTTGTGTTGCATTTATTTGCGCTTGCATCCAGGGTGTGAAATACAGAAATCTAGAGCTATTAGGTGGATGGTTCCATTGTAACAATTCTTCGAAAGCAACGAACTCGAAAAATCGCTTTTTGGAGGATTTTTGCTTTATTCTTGGGTGCTCGGTCCTGTAAGAAGTCCCAAGTAGACTACTCGTGTGGCTTTCTATCCCCCACAGATTTGGATTCTTTAGAGTGTCTGGCTGGGTTTTCGCATCAATTTTTTCATTTTGGGTGTACGAAAGTCGACAAGGGGAGACCTAGTTTCTGCATCTGATAATTATCCTGGTGGTAACTGTAACTTTCGAGTCCCCGAATTTTCCATCTGTGGTGATTCCAAACTTATTGAAGAGTTGAACTGTTGCTCATAAGGGCTTCCTCTGATAGGTTAGACTGCTGCTAGATGTAACGTGCCAGAGCCCCTAGTGAGTTCAATTTGAGGACTGACTCAAAGTGAAGTAGTTATTTCACTAGTTTTGAGAACTTCATGAAATTTGGTTCATTAGAAAGAAGACATTGCACCCTT
>MU872239.1:0-10020 GCA_036418205.1 Ostertagia ostertagi | reverse complement strand
GTCAGCTACCCCTTTCTCCTAGAACTGAGTAGAGTGATAGTCATGAAATCGCTGACCGCTCTTTCAGCGTCCTCAACTTTGATTGATTTTTTCTTCGCTAGGAATGCCTTGAGGGGGCGAAATATGTGGTAGTCAGAGAGGGCAATGTCAGGGGAATAACCGTGTCCCAGATCAGCTCTTCCAATTTTGCACGGGTCTCTTTAGCTATGTGGGGCCTGGCGTCATCGTGGAGTAGGTGGACAGAAGTTCGTCTCGGTCGTTTTTCTCGAACAGCGTCCGCTAGTTTCTGGAGCTGACTGGCGTAAATGCCGGTAAGAGCGTGTCCTTGCGACAGCTCGTGATACAATATTCTGTGCGAATCCCAGAAACAGCAAAGAAGACACTTTTGGGGTGAAGGTCCGATTTTGCTTGTGTCGGCGGGTCTTCTCCTCGAGGGAGCCACACGGCACTGTGCTTGTTAGAATCGTAGAGGACCCAACTCTCATCTCTCGTAATCATGCCTTCCAAAAACTCCTTTCGGTGCGGGCAAAGAAGGAAGACAAATGGGTACCCGCCTGAACCGCGTGCTATCGGTCAAGACATGAGGGATCCATCGAGTGAGCACTTTCTGTAACCGGGTATACCTGTTGCGGGGAAGTACGATTGGTAGCCATGAACTGCCACGTGGCACATCATGAGCTCTGATCATGACCAGAAGATCTGGACCTTTCGACAAAATCGCCTCAAGACTTTTTTACCTCCCCACGTAATTCCGCCATAATTTCACTTATTTCCAAGACGATACTAAAAGGCAGCATTTGTGCGCGCTGTGATTTCACAGTCTGCCAGTTCCCGTGCATTGCACCGGAGAATCTCTCAGAACAGCAAGAAGTGATTCGTCAGTCAGTGTAACAAGTCTACCAGATTTGTGGCCTTTTCTCATGTATCTGGACATCTTAAACCAAATGCTGTTTGCCATGTCGTGAAAAACAGTCTCGAGATCCATTGCAACCCGGACACGGACTTTTGCCCATGACATTTTTAGCTATTTATTTTTATTACACTTAAAGGGCGGCAGAGAGCAGGGAAAGGAGCGCAGAAGCAGACGAACAAGCTTTCGGTTATTGATTTTGAGATTTTTTTGGCTTCGATAGGTGCGAAATGCCAAAACTGCTCTGCAAAGCTGAAAAGACCATTAACCAGTGTCTTCTTGCATTGCAAAGAGCTTTACAAAGAGCATTTTGTAAAAATGATTCCAGTTACTGAGATGGTTTACAAGAACACTCTTTGTAAAACGTCAAACCCTGGTCAATGGTCTCCTCAGATTTGCAGAGCAGTTTGCCGTGACATTTCGCAGTCGCAAAATCTTAATAGCTGAAAGCATGTCCGTCTACTTCTGCTTTTAGGAAACCAGAAAACACTTCAGTGTAAGCGACGCAGCAAAAAGTCCACGTGTTGCAATAGACCTCCAGACTGTTTTTCACGACATGGCGAACATTTGGTTTCCGATGTCCACAGGCATGAGAAAAGACCACAAAACCGGTAGACTTGTTACACTAACTGACGAACGACTTCTTGAGCTGTTCGGAAAGAATCAGTGGTGCAATGCACGGAAACTGCCAGACTGTCCCAGTGGAGTCACAACACAAATGCTGCTTTTCTGTATCGCCTTGAAAATAAGTGAATTACACTTAAAGTGGTTATTTTGTTGGCATGCGTCTCTGCTTGACACATAGAGGAAGCAGACTCCGCATTTTCCTGCTCTTGCTTCTTTCTGAGATTTTTTTTCATTATGATAAACGTTGTTCCACAGAAGACTCATGAACATACAAAATTCCAGTGACTTACGAGCACATGTGGTAGCCCTCTGCTCTGTGGTGGATGTGGAAGGCGCCAAACAGGGAAGGAATCCCTCTTAGGTTCTTCCAAAGAATCGTTCTATAAATTTCGAAAGCGGATTTGAGCTCAGCGGCGCAAGGCGCGTGCATCGTACTACACCCCATTTACCCTTTGACGACAATGCGGATTTGCACGTAGCTTGCTCATGGGACCACGCCTCTTTTTGGCGCGCCCAACTCTCGCTCACAATTGGGCAAAATTGTCCCTAACAAGTATAACTGCAGTTCTAGGCTTTCATACTGTATATAGTTCTCAAGAGATTTTCAGTTCGGAAGAGGAACTTGGGTTTTAAAGACAGCCCATACACTATACAGGGGGGCCAATAAAAAAAAGACATTTTGTCTCCACTTCCAGATGGATTTAAGAACATTTTGCTCAATTCAGACCGAAATGGTCTCAACTTATTATTAAAGAGCGCATTCCATTCTACAAGAAAATCTTTATGGTGGGCCACCTACGTGGACGGCATCAGAAGAATTTGCCCTGGAAACATGGTGCACTGGTCGAGCTCAATGGGGTCTTCGAAGGATCGTGTACCATAACGACCCTTACTGGAAAGCTAGTTCCGAGGGGATTTGCACAGTGGTAGCTAATGCCTCTAGAAAACTATCCAACATTAAATCGATTCACGAAATTGCGTAAGAGCTTCAGGCTGAAGCTCTTACGGTAGACCTCCTTGAGCCTGACGACGGTGACAGATGACGTCATATTCTGAAGACGGTGAGGGCAGTGAAGGAGGAGCCTGCGTACACTAATAGAGGAACACTTAGGGAATACTCTGCTGAGGAACTCCCGTCAACGACAGCAATCTCTGCGAAGAAAAAAGAGCCGAAGTCCGACATAGGCAAAATGTCTTTTTTTTTGGCCCCCCCTGTATATGTCCCCTGTTGTTTTTGGAAGTGCAGTTCCCAATTGCTTTAATCGCAACTCTACTATGGCCCGCATGGCATCCTGGGGTGTTTTCTTCGAGATTTTGCAGAGAAAAGCCTCCGGCTCATCCATGTGGATGCAATGTTTAGTGACATGCTTCCCTCTAACATAGCCCACATAGGATGGTCCAGCACATGCTGAATCAAGAGATAGAGAGCCATTCGTTCGAGAATGTGAAATCGGATAGAGTGCCTCAACAGCGCTCCTGAACAATTTTTGCCTCCTATGCAGAAGCTGGGTCCTATTGAAAGAATCATCACCCCTCCTCAAAGTGGCTAGATACCTCAGTAACATGGTACATGAGATGGTATACGCAAATTTCCCTCGTGTTAGTATCAAGTAGTTGAGACCCCCGTCCAGAACCATGATAAGGTTCGGCTACTGCTTGGGGCGAATATTCCTTTCACTCTCACTGACTTCCTCAAGACCTCGTGCGGGCACCTCGAAGTTTGGAGATTGTGGCTCCGCTCTATGGGGAAGGAATTTTGTCGTCGAGGAAAACGGTGCCCGCAATCGCCATTTTCGGCCCTCGACACCAGCTCTTTGAACTTTTTGTCTCTGCTGTGCTCCTCCCGTTTCGATTGAGCAGTGGTGCTTATGCAACTTATAATGGACTGTGAGCAGTTGTTATCGACCACTCTCTACATGGCTGTGTTAGAAACTCCAGCGTTCTGGTCACCTTTCTCGAGCCAACCGGGTATTGCAGTCGTTTCGCTTCTTCATGCTTTTCCTGAGATCCAAGATGTCAGAACTTGTGGGGCGGCTACAACAAAGACTACTTTATTGGTCTTCTCTTTAGTGCACGGTAGGCCACGGAGCGGTGGACAATCCAAAGAAGCGCGATGCTCATCACCAGATGTCCGACCTAGTTGTGTGAGAGATTAGGTACTCTTTTCGAATTTCAGGCGCATTATGAATATGCAGGCGAATGGTAGCGTAATGAAGGTGATCTGTCAATGACAAGAGAAGAGAGGATTGAAAGGTTTGCAGACAAATCTCGGAAGGGAACTACAAGCAGCCTACAAATTGAGCCAAATTGTGCCGCAATATTTATGGGGAACACTATATATAATTCGCTAAGTATGTCTGTCTGTGTGTGTGTGTGTGTCTGTCTGTACGTACGTCCGTCTGTCACGAAATTCATAGCGCGCTTCGCTGCAGGCATGGAACGCTGTATTTTGAGTATGGTGTAGGGGGTGGGACGGCAACATATTTGGTGGGGTTTATAAAGTGATACCGACTGATAAGATTGATAAGAGGCGCTGAAACGCAAATTTCACGAAATTCATAGCGCGCGTCCCAGCAGCAGTGGGGCGTTGGTTCCAAGAAGTGATGTACAGGGTGGGACGGGAACATGTTTTGTGGGGTACAGAAAGTGATAAGGGCGATAAGGGTTGATAAGAGGCGCTGAAACGCAAATTTCACGAAATTCATAGCGCGCGTCCCAGCAGCAGTGGGGCGTTGGTTCCAAGAAGTGATGTACAGGGTGGGACAGGAACACGTTCGGTGGGGTACAGGAAGTGATAAGGGCCGTTAAGGGCCGAAAATTACGATATTCGCAGAACATATAGATCGGCTTAACTTCGTATAGCATACATTATACGAATTTCACTTATGATTGCGGTATTGTCATCAACATTAAACTGCCGTTTGACCGCTAAGTCCCAAAGTATATAGGAATGTGTTATGGATGTTTAGCGAAAATACGATAACGAGTATTTCTATTGCAAAATCATTGGCATCAATATTATTCGACCGCTAAATCATCCTGACATCCAATGCATGGTGGCTGTTTACAGACACCACTGTAGCTCCGCACTCCACCGCGCGTATCAGACGGTTGGTTAAAAATGGGCATTCTGTAGAAGGCCAGCTAAACGCAAGTTTGTTAGTGGCGGAATTTAATCGACCACGGGACCAGCTTTACCGAGCCTTCCGTTGTCATGCATGCGTACTGGCAAAATTGGTTCTATAGAATTGGGTGCTAACTTAGTTGGGGGGGGGCCACGCGGCGGCGCGGCAGTCTGCTCACCTGGGCTCTCTCGAGCGAGACAGTGTAAACTCGAACATTCCAGCTTTTCACGCATGTCAAGTGACTGCCCCCACCCCCACCCCCCTAGACTGGCTACACTCCCCCTGGCCCACGGATTTCCGAACATGCCAGGCGAGCAGACTGCCGCGCCGCCGCGTGGCCCCCCCCCCCAACTAAGTTAGCACCAAACTTCTTCGTATAAACTTTCTGTAAGCCGTGCTAGTCAAGATATTTATGAAACTTGCTTATAATTATTAGGGTGTTACAAATGTTTTGAATGCGTAAAGAATGAAATTTCAAGGTGGCACCCACCATTGGGTGCCATTGTCTCACGCTGCAAACATATGTCTAGTGGCACCTAACAGTGGTGGTCCATTGTCCATGTCAACAGAGCTTAATAAACGGCTGACCAGTTCCTCGTAAGGCCGATGTGCAGACCTTGTGCTAGCGCCGCGAATTTGCTAGCGTCTGCGGTCGGCGCTTCGCGGTCCAGTGAATCACTCAATCCTGGGCTGTTACCGCATACGCGACGCGGACGGCTATGCGAATCGCTAGTAGCTAATCGCGCGAATTCGCCAAGTCTGACATCGGCCTAAGCGAAGGTTAGAGGAGATCATTCAAAAGCTGTGAATATCTCTCTGGTCGCCATACTTTTTACAAACAATATTCATGGTAAGAATTGATAGCGAAATATTGGGGAACCAGCTTTTGCTCTATACTGCATAGTACCCAATGACCCCGCCGCTTATCCACGCAGCAGTTTCACCGATAAATACCTGTTCAAAAACTGGAGAAGCATCTGTTGGCAATGCAATGTCTTTTTTCTCTCTTAGGCCGCGTTCATAGTTCGCGACTCCGGAGATTAGGATAGTACGCGACAATGAAAAACATATGTATTGACGGGGAGATTAGGATAGTAGTAGAGTAGGAGATTGCGCTGACAAGATTAGATACGTATCGATTGAAATCGCTGGAGAGTAGTAGATTGCGATATTACGATAGTAGGATAGTAGTAGAGTAGGAGATTAGAATAAGCCATTATCCGTATGAGGACTCTACAATTGAATACTACCGTAGCTCGGTCGTGGTAAGACCGCCCTTACACGTGCTAAGCATCACGATAAGATCGATGCAGGCGCGCATAAATATGTGCGATCTAAGAGGAGACGCGCAATGTGACCGGAGGTGGGAGGCACCTGCAAGATCGCCGGGAGAGCTCCAAGTCAGATCCGGAGGACTTCGTTTACAGGACTAAGCCTTCGAAGACGGGAGGAAGTAGTGTGCGGAAGCAGTTTTCGAATTCTCCGGAAATCGCCCGCTGCCTAGGCTTAGTCCGGAAGGCCTTTTGACAGAGTGGCCCTTTCGAGCCATCGATCCCGGGTCCGTTTTCTTTAGTTATGTTTATTTAATTCCTCGTGGGTGTAAGTTCGAGGTGGTTCGTGCCGTGAGGCAAGGCGGCACCCGCGGTCATGCGCATGTTTCGCGGGTCCTCTTGGCGAGGGATAGTGTTAACCCTAACCACCAGTTTTTCACGCATGTTAGGTGACTGCCCTCACTCACCACCCCCATAGACTGCCTACTCTCCTCCGGCTTACGGATTTCCTTATGTGCGCAAAACTGCCGCGCGCTGCGACAGCGACCGTCCCCCCCCCCGACCATCTGAGCCCAAAAAATTGGGGAAACTGGGCTCTCCGGGCCCTAACAGCCTTGATCCCGCGCCACACCGATTTTCGCGACGCTTGTCACGGGTTAGGGCGGTCCCACCGCGAAGGGTTACGGTAGAATTCGACCAGAGTCCTTATACGGATAATGGCTTATGAGATTAGAATAGTAGTAGATTAGGATAGTGCGCTGACAAGATTAGATATGTATTGATCTATTCGCTTGAAGTCGCCAATCTACTACTCTCCAGCGATTTCAATCGATACGTATCCAATCTTGTCAGCGCAATCTCCTACTCTACTACTATCCTAATATCGTATTCGCAGCTATGAACGCGGCCTCATTATTTACTTTAATATGTAATTTGTTTCCTCAACACATTCATGCAACTGGCAGCCGAGATGGGCTGCAAGCTATTGTTCGCATACTAACTGTTTGTCGTCTTTTTTGTATATCTTCAATGTGGCACCATCATTAATAGGAATGATGCTGTGCGAGAATTCACTATGTTTCAAGTTCTGTTTTCTTGCTTGATACGCCCTTTGTGAGGACGTCCTCTTGATGAGTTTGTAAATAAACAAGTAAATAAATAAAGAAATATTACAATAATTTACGTCTTATAAATTACCAAAAGTATGCTGTTTATGTTTTTCTTCGTTAATTCCACAGTATCCATGGATATGAGTTGAGACTTCGACAATATCGCCCATCACCCACCAAAAAGCCAAAAGGACGCTGCCGTGAATGTGTAAAATGCATCTTTATTCTTTTTCGATGGCCTAGTATCAGACTATGTGGCAGTTGCTGTTTGGATCTGTGATCGCTTCTCAAATCACTGTTTATCTACCAAGTGAAAAAGTTCTGATGGATGATGTTTTTCGTCTGCCGAACTCATAAAACTTGATTTTCAACAGATCAGCCAGTCTGGGGTTTTATAGCTCCAACATTATGCAGCCGAAACATGTGTTTTGAGACGATTCTTTATTCGTTGATTTCTTGACTATTTCATAACGATCGTATATTCATATTATGTTATCCAGAAACTGATGTCGATCTTGCGATCCTGCTTCTTCTATGCAAATTTTGGCAACAAATTCATTGGCAGGGATCGTGTTGTTACACATATTTGAAAAATTCATTTCTCGCACTTCCTCATAATTCATCTGAATGTTAGCATTGCTTGAATTTTTGCAGAAGTTTTAGCTCAGAAAGGGAGGCATCATACCAGCAAATTTGACGAAATGACTCCTACAAATTCCAGCCCGGTCAAAATGCAGCAAAAATAGCTCAAAACATAGATGTGGTATATAGTCAAGGAAATGCCATCAAAAGACCTGTTTGCTACAGCTTCCAAAAGTCTTGTCGCGGGGAATTCGATCATCAAGATGAGGAGATCGCTCGGTCAATATACAGGGGGGGCAAAAAAAAGACATTTTGCCTATGTCGGACTTCGGCTCTTTTTTCTTCGCAGAGATTGCTGTCGTTGACGGGAGTTCCTCAGCAGAGTATTCCCTAAATGTCCCTCAATGTATAATTATACTAGAGAAATTATACGAAGTTATCACCCCTCGCGAACTCACTCGCTCAGCAAAGCGTCGTTATGTACACGAATCCTTCCAAGACCACATGCTCGATTCAGCTTCGCACCACTGCTTTCCCGAAGGCAAATTATCTGACGTTCCGTCATCGAAGGTGGCGTCATGAGCATCTTTTACTATAGGTGAATGACGTCTTCAACTACCCAAGTTAGAGAAAACCATATGCGGTTTTGACTTGCAAAGCATGTGATTAAACATTGGAAGTGGACGACAATATTCCTTTTCTTTTATTGCCCCCCCCACTAGCTGTTACTTAGCCGGTGGACCGGTTGGTATCCCTTCCTCTTATCCTTAAGTCTGAGATGATCCTCGGGCTATCCAATACCAAAGACGAGATAATGTGTGGGTTAATGTGTACAGCTCATTGGAAGTGCATTTTCGATGAAGACCTTTGGATTTCTTAACAAATTCACACTTCGTGGCCGTATCTGCCAATTTTTCGCACCAGGTCATTCACCCTGGAGCCATTTTACCCTTAGGTGGGGCTGGAGAAGATCTCCATTCTCGTGGTTCTGGACCGTTTCTTTAGACATTGCAGGCGAAACTCGGGAATATCAGAAGTGCTTTTATTGAGCCGATTAAGCGCCAGAGGGCTGAGCGCTCTCCTTCTTATCATAGGTATTGGAGAACACAATGGAGAGCCCACCCCGAACTGCATTCTCCCTAAGTCGCTCATACAATTCTGCGCTCGCTTACTTCGAAGTAAAGCCGTTGATGGAAGAAAGCACACTTAGCGTGTGCGAAAGATAGCATCGCTAATAGGTGTAGTATTTTAATTTGGGAAAAAGGAAAATGAAAACAACATGGAGATGCGTAAAAATGTAGATAATGCTGCTTCGAAATCAGGCGAGATCACAGCGGCATAGCTATGTATAAGATTACAGCAACATGAAAAAAACTGTATGGATACAAGGATCCCTTTTACTTGCCGAGTATGATATCAGTGAGCTAGTCCAAAATGTATCAAAATCTCTTACAGTTCGATTCACAGGAGAAAACGTTGTGCCGGAAAGTGTTGGCCAAAGCCTTTTGAGTACTTCTGTATCATTTATTGTACCACTTTGCATAAAAGCGTTCTATAGTCTCTCACAGTGAGCTAAAGTTCAGCCTGGTCGAATTAGTCAGCGCCGTTATCTTTTTCTACCGATGTTCACTGATTTTATAAAGAACAGCTGGTCGGCAATCACTATTTTTTACCTAGTTAATGTTTCCCGTGCCAGTTGCTCCCACTGATGAGGTTCCGCCTGTTGTTGGTTTCTGTCGTGGACGTGTTTCATCATTCATCAACTGAAGCACCTGTACTACATGGCTTAGGCAGACCCCGATGCCCCGCCTCTACGTAATACTTTATCTAAGCTGTACCGATCCAAGAATTGTGTAAATCAACCAACTCGCTCTCGAAATACTTTTTTTCTCGAAATGGAATCGTAATACTTTTCCCATGTACTGCTTCCTCGGCGTACTAGCGACATAGCACTCAACGTATGACAGTTTTTCTCAACAAGGTTGTCAGAACAATTCCCTGTCCCATTTTGACAAAAATCTCACCCTAGAACTTCATAGTGTTCCCATAGTGATCCAGATGTTGTTAGCTAGAACCTCGCCAACTTGGACAGGAATCGACTTTGTAGTTGCATCAGGCGAAGAGGTTACCACTCCTTACCTGATGAGCTAAACAAGTACAGGGGGCCAACCAGAGGGCATTGTCCCCACACTCCAATGGATTTAATCGCTTTTTGCTGAATCTAACCTAATGATTCCAATCCAAACGGACTTCAAAGAGCACACTCCAGTCTGCCAGAAAACTTCATGATAGCGCACTACCCTGGCAACATTAGAAGATTTTCTACGGGAACATGTGTACGTTCGAAACCTACGGGTTCCCGGACTGATTTTGCACGCTGGCTGGGAGAGGTTTGC